>CAJHQQ010003955.1:0-35135 GCA_905132885.1 Moricandia moricandioides | reverse complement strand
CCATCAGATCTTCCTTCAAAAGTATCAGGGACAAAAGGATTTCCTCTCCAGGGGTTCATCAGAGCTAGTATGGGATCAAGGGTATACTGAAGAATTTGGAGATAGACCAGTCCACACCAATGACCATGCATTGTGACAACCAAGCAGCAATCCACATTGCATCCAACTCAGTGTTCCATGAAAGAACCAAGCACATTGAGGTTGACTGCCACAAGGTGAGGCAGATGATAGTTCAAGGAGTGATCCTACCTTGTTACACTCGGAGTGAAGAACAGTTGGCTGATGTATTCACTAAAGCTCCAAGGCAAAAGACACTTGAGTCCACGCATCACAGATTGGGACTCAGTGATCTTACAAGGCTAAACTATTCCCTTTGTCATGAGGTCTTTACTCTTTTCCTTGCCAAGGTTTTATCCCTAAGGAGGGTTTTCTTTGGTATGGTTTTTGTCGAGGGAGATCTCATGGAATCCAAGCTTGACCGGTTCCCTTGGTCAAGCTTGAGGGGGAGTGTTGAAATGAATAAGAAATGAGGATACAAAGATGGGAGAAGGTTTAAGGAAAAGAGTCTGAGGGTGTCCGTTCAAGGCCGTACAACTGGTCCGTACAAGGCCGTACACCTTTGGGTCGACCAAAATGTGAAATGGATCAACCAAAGGTAAAAGGAGAAATTTAACCTTGCCGGACCAGTTTATACTCCACGTCTAGGATCAACGAACCTTGTGGATAAGTTCTTGCCTTGACAGACTAGCACAACTGGAAAGGAGAGCATCTGGTCAAGATACTAAAGGAATCAAGCATGTGAAGCTTCTCGTCCACAAGATTCAAACGGGACTCTCCTCCGGCCTTGACTACACAAGATTATGTTGAAACCTTATCATGTATCCGTTGCATTAAACTTTATGCCTCTCTATATATTTGTAACACTTCCTCATTAATCAAGCAAGAAATATTTTTGAGTCTCTTCTTTCTCTCTAGTGTTCTTCATATCCCGAAATGGATTCTTAGACAAGTCTCAACGTTTAGTCTCTAAGTCTCTTCTAATCTCTCTTCTAATCTCTCTCAAAGTCTCTAATACTCGTATAACCTCATATTTCTCTTTAGTTTTCAAAAGACACTCTTAGGGCAAGCTGTACTGACTGACTTGTAGGTCAAGTTGTACGGACAAGCTTGCATCCTAAGTTAACTTGAATTTGCCTCTCTCTCTTGTTCCTCATATCCTTAACCTTGTTATTCCTTCCTGACAACCAACATATCTTCAAGCCACTTATGTCTTCATGTCAACACTTCTTCATTTCAACAATGATGGATATACTGAGGTAGTTAATAGGACACTAGGAGCTCTCTTACGTGCATTCATGAAAAAGAACTTGAAATCATGGGAAGATTATTTGCCTCATTTTGAATTTGCATATAACCATTCTATGCATTATTCTTCTAAGTTCTCCCCTTTTGAAATTGTTTATCGGTTCAATCCCACCTCTCCTTTGGATCTAATGCCTTTACCTGAGTGTGAAAGAGTTAGTATTGATGGCAAGAAGAAAGGAGAGATTGTACAACAGATCCATGAGCAAGCAAGGCAAAATATTGAGGAAAAGACCAAACAATATGTCAAACAAGCAAACAAAGGAAGGCGTGAGATGGTCTTTGAAGTAGGTGAAAAAGTGTGGGTTCACCTTATAAAGGAGAGATTTCCAAATGAAAGGAAATCCAAATTGATGTCAAGGATTGATGGTCTATTCGAGATCATTAAGAAGATCAGCAACAATGCATACAAGCTGGACCTCCAAGGTAAGTATGATGTATCTAATAGCTTCAGTGTTACTGATTTGGTTCCTTTTGTGGAAGATGAACCAGATTTGAGGACAAATCCTTTTCAAGTGGGAGAGGATGATGTGATCATGGACCAGTGCAACAAGGAAGATGATGTAACAAGGAATGCACTCATGGACCAACCAGCTATTGAAGATGCCTTAGCCATTCCAGAAGGTCTCATGACTCGTTCCAGAACTAAGAAACTAAATGGAGCCATTGGAGGATTACTTAGACTAGTATGGAAACAAGAAGAAGGTCTTGGAAAAAGCTTGATGATCCGAGATACCTTGATCAAAATTCAAGCTATCTCCTCATCTAGCTGAATTAGTACTTAGGCAAAGTACTTGTGTGTGCTGTTTTCCTTGCTCTCGGTTTTGTCCCAAAGAGGTTTCACGGAGGAAGGTTTTTAACAATGCCACAAGCTGCTTTACACATCTCCTAGGTGCTAATGTCGGTCCAAGCCTAAGAAGACTACTCTATCTATTAACATATGTTATGTTTTAAACTATATTTTTTATGTTATGATATTATCGAAACCTAAGGAGCATGTTCCTTGGTTTCTCTATTTAAACTCTTGCAACTCTCATCCTGAAAGCAAGCAGTCTTTTATCAAAACCTTTTTGCCTGCTATATTCTATCTTCTCTTGTCGAGTGTGAGGGTTTGATGGTGAGTCATATCCGGCGTCTAAGGGTTCTAGTTTGGTGTGTCATATCTGATCTAGTTCCTCGGAGTATCAAGGAGTCTATCCGCCTGTCTTTGTGTCACCAATCAATCCACAAACCTTAGTGAACTTGAGTCATTGGCTCGTTTGTGCAAGGATCTATCCAAACATTCCAGAGAATTTTCCTAGGAGTGTGTTAAGTGGTATCAGAGCAACTCTGGATCGGGAAGTTCTCGATCTCTCTTTGGTTTCAAGTCGAACTCTTTGACTTCTCATATAACCATTGATCGATCTGTGTTTTGTTGTTATTTCTCGTATAATCTGAACATCTTTTCATCTGATATTGATCCATCTGTGTTGAATCCTGATAGATCTAAAAGTTCTTACCATATTTTGATTCAAACTAAACTGATCCGTGTGAAAGAACTAATCGAATCTATAGATCTGTTAAATCACTTGTGATATAAGTTGTTTGTTTTGGTTATGTGATTAGATTTGTTCTTATTCATCTTGGATTTTGATTTCATAAACCTTAAACTGACAAATATGATCTGAATCTTGTTGATTTGTACGGACAAGCTTGCATTCTAAGTTAACTTGAATTTGCCCTCTCTTGTTCCTAATTGCCTTAACCTTGTTATTCCTTCATGACATCCAACATATCTTCAAGCCAATTATGTCTTCATGTCAACAATTATTACATCGTGATTCATTCTGGTTTGATAATTTTCAAAAAGAAATTGCCAAATCACAAAATAGAGTAAAGTGGAATCACTTCGATTAAAAGTGGGACAACTACTTCATCATAACTCCTATTATATTGATTAAACTTCAGGGTGATTATCCACTGATTTATGAGTCCAAATCAAGCTTCTTACATCTTTATTCATTCTGTTTTGATTAGAATCAACAAGAAATTTCCAAATCTCCAAAAAGGATAAACTGGAATCACTTCAGTTAAATATCGAATAACTTCTTAATCATAATGCCTATGATATTGAATCAACTTAAGGGTGAATATCCACTGATTTATGAATCCAAATAAAGCTTCTTACATCTTGATTCATTCTGGTTTGATTAGAATCAAGAAGATATTGCCAAATCCCCAAATAGGGTAAACTGGAATCACTTTGGTAAAAAGTGGGCTGACTTCATCATCATAACTTCTATGATATTGGTTCAAATTTAGGGTGTTTATCCACTGATTTGTGAGTCCAAATCAAGTTTTTTACATCGTGATTCATTCTGGTTTGATTAGAATCAACAAGAAATTGCTAAATCGCCAAACAAGGTTAACTGGAATCACTTCGATTAAAAGTGGGATAACTTTTTCATCATAACTCCTATGATATTGATTCAACTTCAGTGTTTTTCTCCACTTATTTATGAGTCGAAATCAATCTTCTTACATCGTGATTCATTCTGGTTTGATTAAAATCAAGAAGAAATTGCCAAATCTCCAAACAGGGTAAACTGGAACCACTTCGGTTAAAAGTGTGATAACTTCTTCATCATAAGTCCTATGATATTTATTCAACTTCAGGGTTATTATACACTGATTTATGAGTCAAAATAAATCTTCTTAGATCTTGATTCATTCTGGTTTGATTAGAAACAAGAAGAAATTGCTAAATTGCCAAAGAGGATAAACTGGAATCACTTCGGTTAAAAGTGGGATAACTTCTTCATCATAACTCCTATGATATTGATTCAAATTCAGGGTGATTCTCCACTAATTTATGAGTCCAAATAAAGCTTCTTACATAGTTATTCATTATGGTTTGATTAGAATCAAGAAGAAATTGCTAAATCGCCAAACAGGGTAAACTAGAATCACTTTGGTTAAAAGACGGATAACTTCTTCATCATAACTCCTATGATATTGATTCAACTTCAGGGTGATTCTCCACTGATTTATGACTCCAAATCAAGCTTATTAAATCTTGATTCATTCTAGTTTGATTAGAATCTAGAAAAAATCGCCAAATCTCTAAACAGGGTAAATTGGAATCACTTCTGTTAAAACTGGGATAACTTCTTCATTATAAATCCAATGATATTGATTCAATTCAGGGTGAATATCCACTGACTTATGACCAAAAATTATGTTCTTACATCTTGATTCGCTCTGGTTTGATTAGAATAAAGAAGAAACGGCAAAATCTCTAAACAAGGTAATGTAGAATCACTTTGGTTAAAAGTGGGATAACTTCTTCATCATAACTCCTATGATATTGGTTCAACTTTAGGGTGATTATCCACTGATTTTTAAGTCCAAATCAATATTCTTGCATTGTGATTCATTCTGGTTTGATTAGAATCAACAAGAAATTGTCAAATCGCCAAACAAGATAAACTGGAATCACTTTAGTTAAAAGTGAGATAACTTCTTCATCATAACTCCTATGAAATTAGTTCAACTTCAGGGTGATTCTCCACTGATTTATGAGTACAAATGTATATTATTACATCGTTATTCATTTTGATTTGATTAAAATCTAGAAGAAATTGACAAATCTCCAAAAAGGGTAAACTGGAATCACTTCGGTTAAAAGTGGCATAACTTCTTCATCATAATTCCTATGATATTGATTCAACTTCAGGGTGATTATCCACTGATTTATGAGTCCAAATCAAGCTTCTTACATCTTGATTCATTCTGGTTTGATTAGAATCAATAAGAAATTGCAAAATCGCCTAACAGGGTAAACTGGAATCAATCATAACTCCTATGATATTGATTCAACTTTAGGGTGATTCTCCACTGATATATGATTCCAAATCGGGCTTCTTAAATCTTGATTCATTATGTTTTGATAAGCATCAAGAAGAAATTAGAAAATCTCCAAACATGGTAAACAAGAATCACTTCGATTAAAAGTGGGATAAGTTCTTCATCATAACTCCTATGATATTGATTTAACTTCAGGGTGAACATCTACTGATTTATTACTCCAAGTCAAGCTTCGTACATCTTGATTCATTATGGTTTTATTAGAATAAAAAAGAAATTGCAAAATCTCCAAACAGGGTAAACTGGAATCACTTCGGTTAAAAATGGTATAACTTCTTCATCATAACTCCTATGATATTGGTTCAACTTCAAGGTGATTATCCACTGATTAATGAGTCCAAAATCAAGATTCTTACATTGTTATTCATTCTGGTTTGATTCGAATAAAGAAGAAATTACCAAATGTGGGATAGCTTCTTCATCATAACGCCTATGATATCGATTCAACTTAAGGGTGAATATCCACTGATTTATGACTCCATATCATCTTTCTTACATCTTTATTCATTATGGTTTGATTAGAATCAAGAATAAATTGCCAAATATCCAAACATGGTAAAGTGGAATCATATCGGTTAAAACTGGGATAACATCTTCATTATAACTCCTATGATATTGGTTCAACTTCAGGGCGATTCTCCACTGGTTTATGAGTCCAAATCAAGATTACTACATCTTGTTTCATTCTGGTTTGATTAGAATCTAGAAGAAATTGGCAAATCGCCAAACAGGGTAAACTGGAATCACTTCGGTTTAAAGTGGGATAAGTTCTTCATCATAACTCCTATGATATTTGTTAAACTTCAGGGTGATTATCCACTGATATATGAATCCAAATCAAGTTTCTTACATCGTGATTCATTCTGGTTTGATTAGAATCAAGAAGAAACTGCCAATTCTCCAAACATTGTAAACTGAAATCACTTCGGTTAAAAGTGGGATAACTTCTTCATCATAACTCCTATGATATTGGTTAAACGTCACGGTGATTATCCACTGATTTATGAGTCTAAATAAAGCTTCTTACATCTTGATTCATTCTGGTTGGATTAGAATAAAAAAGAAATTGCCAAATCTCCAAACAAGGTAAATTGGACTCACTTCGGTTAAAAGTGGGATAACTTCTTCATCATAATTCCTTGCTCCACTTTTCTCTTTCATTAGAATCACTTGTGAATGCTGAGTACATAGATGCGCCCTTAAGACCTGGTTGATCATCCACTTCAACTTTGAGTTTCATTCCACCAGACTTGAAATCAAACCAGCTTGGTTTGATGTTCTTCCTGACATGTCTTTTCTTGGCCTTCTTGTATCCAGGTAACAATACCTTTCTGTGCTTGTCCTTGAAAGCTGGTTTCTATTCCCTTGTACAGAGAGTTTGACACATTTTTTTCTCTTTGAACGAGAGCACACACGCTGTCAAGGTTAGAAAGCTTGTCTTCTCTCAGAATATGCTTGATCAACTGGTTGTAGGATGGATTCAGATTCAGGAGAAGACAGAAGACCTTGTCTTGTTCATATCTTTCCCTTATGATATCTGGATCCACTAAGAAAGGTCAAAGCATATCCATATCTGCCCATAAGCTTCTGAACTTGCCAAAGTACTGGTTAAACTCTACTTCTTCCTGGCTCAAGTTGTTGATGATCCTATTGACTTCAAATACCTGGCTCAGGTTAGAGAAATTCCCATAAAAAAATTTAAGACTCTCCCATATGATCTTGGTAGTTTCACAATATGAATAAGCTTCCAAGATAGATTCTGAAAGAGAGTTTTGAATGATCTCAAATGCTTGCTGGTCCTCTTGAACCCACTTGTCTTCATTCTTCTGGCCACTTGTCTGGTTATCTTCTTGAGCCATCCTCTTTGAAGTTTCAGCCTTTATGATATGGCTGTCACAAAGTCCATGATTCCCCAAGGTAACTCTGGCCACTCTTGACTACAGCAGATAGTTAGAATCCTCAAGGGTTACTGGAATAAGACTTGTTGACTTCACTTCCATGTCTAGTTTTCTTTTATCCACTGGACAAAGCTATGGACCAATGGATAAAGATAAAGAATCCAGAAATTTGAAGAACACAGTAATAGAGAATGAGTTTAGGAGCTCAGAATAAACCAGAGTTTATGAAAGTATTAGAGAATGAAAGTTTCAAAACCAACATAGTGAAGACAGAGTAGAGAAAACAGAGTGAGAAACAGAGTAACAAAACAGAGTTTGTATTTGTGGAAGTAGAGTAAGAAAGAGAGATCTCAAGAGCTTAGAGCTCTGATACCATTTTAGAAATGTGATAATATGAGGAGAATGGAAGAGAATGATTGAGTTTAGTGAGATTTGTGTTGAAGAACAATGAAGAATATAGTAAGAACAAGAGAGTTTGATTCTGGACATTATAAAGAGATAGAGGAGAGAGAGTGACAAAAATGAGAGATTAGAGAGAGAAGGGAGATTATTCTCCTTGTTTGCTTTCATTCTGAGATGTTACATTATATAGACATACAAGAAACAAAAGGAAACAATAAAATAAAAACTCTGGACCACATGGATACTGACAGGTCATGAACAGCTATAATCCTTAAGAGAGACATGTGACTCTCTCCATTTGAATTCAAACTGATCAAACAAATCTCCAAAAGTCTCCTTGCCCTCTTCTGGTCAGTGTACACAAAATCTCTCCTTACCTTTTCTCCCAAGGCAAGTAAAGTCAAGGTAGATAGCTTGCAAAGCAAGACTGTGCAGACTAACTTCCACCTCAAGTATCCAGATAACTTCTTCTCATTGTCTCTTTTATTTCTCTTTGGTTCTTCATATCAACTGATTAATTCTTGTTTGATCAGAATCAAGAAAAAAATGTCAAATCTCCAAACAGCGTAAGCTGGAATCACTTCGGTTAAAAGTGGGATAACATCTTCATCATAACTCTTATTATATTGATTCAACTCCAGGGTGATTATCCACTGATTTATGAATCCAAATCAAGCTTCTTCCATCTTGATTCATTCTGGTTTTATTACAATCAAGAAGAAATTGCCAAATCGCCAAACAGCGTAAATTGGAATCACTTCGGTTATAAGTGGGATAACTTCTTTATCATAACTCCTATGATATTGATTAAACTTAAGGGTGATTATCCACTGATTTATGATCCAAAATAAAGATTCTTATATTTTCTTTCATTCTGGTATGATTAGAATAAAGAAGAAGTTGCCAAATCTCCAAACAGGGTAAACTGGAATCACTTCGGTTAAATGTGGGATAACTTCTTCATCATAACTCCTATGATAATGATTCAAATTAAGAGTGACTCTCCACTTATTCATGATCAAAAATCAAGATTCTTACATTGATATTCATTCTGGTTTGATTAGAATAAAGAAGAAATTGCCAAATCTCCAAACAGGGTAAACTGGAATCACTTCGGTTAAATGTGGGATAACTTCTTCATCATAACGCCTATGATATTGATTCAACTTCAGGGTGAATATCCACTGATTTATGAATCCAAATCAAGATTCTTACATCTTTATTCGTTCTTTTTTTATTAGAATCAAGAAGAAATTTCCAAATCTCTAAACAAGGTAAACTGGAATCACTTTGGTTAAAAGTGGGATAACTTCTTCATTATAACTCCAATGATATTGGTTCAACTTCAGGGTGATTCTCAAATGATTTATGAGTCAAAATCAAGCATCTTTCATCATGATTCATTCTGGTTTGATTAGAATCAAAAAGAAAATACCAAATCGCCAAACATGATAAACTGGAATCACTTCGGTTAATAGTGGGATAACTTCTTCATCATAACTGAAATCTTGAGATAAACTCGAGTATAAACAGAAAATAGAAGAGATAATAGAGAGACTTGACAAGAAATGTTGAGTATCAATCGGATAGACTAAGGCACCATTAGAGAGAACTTAGAGAGATAAACGAGAGAGAGAGACTGAAAATGCTCGTTATACTTGATGGTAAGGAAGTGTTACAATATATAGAGGAAGATTAGGATAAGGTTTAACGTAAAAAAAGGCCAAAACGTGTGTAGTCAAGCCGGGGAGGAGCGTCTATTTGAAATGCTTGGACCAGAAGCTCCACATGCTTGATGCCAAAGGAATCTTGACCGAATGCTCTTCCTTTCCAGCCATGAGCCATCCTGTCCAGACGCGCCTCTCTTATTCTCTGTTCAAGCCTTATCCGTGTGGTAAGTGGTAAAGGTGATTCCTGGCCGAGTTGATAGTTACCCAGGTAACCTTTCATCCAAGGTGATTTTGGGTCGAACAAGTGTACAGCCACTTGTATGGTCAGTTGTACGGACAACCCAAAATCACTTCCTCCCAAATCCTTCATGCTTCCTATATCATTTAACCATCTTTATTCAACACTCCCCCTCATGCTTGACTATGGGAACCAGTCAAGCTTGGATGCCATTAGATCTTCCTCATTAAAAACCTTATCAAAGAAAACCCCTCCTTAGGGATAAAACCTTGACAAGGAAAAGAGTAAAGACCTCATGACAAAGGGGATTAGCTCCTTTTGGTGAGATCAATGAATCCTAATCTCGTGTGAATGGACTCAATTGTCTTCTCCCTATCTGCCTTGGTTAACACATCAGCTAGTTGGTCATCACTCCTGGTGTAGCAAGGCAAGATATCTCCTGATACAATCATTTGCCTCACCTTATGACAATCCACTTCAATATGCTTTGTCCTCTCATGGAACACTGAGTTGGAGGCAATGTGGATGGCTGCTTGATTGTCACAATGCATTGTCATAGGTGTGTCTTGATCAATCCCCAAATGCTCCAGTATACCCTTCATCCATATCAACTCATTTGTCAGCTTAATCATGGCTCTATATTGAGTTTTTGCGCTTGAGCATGACACTACCTTCTGCTTCTTGCTCTTCCAAGTGACCAGGTTGCCTATAATGAATGTGCAATAACCCATTGTGGACTTCCTATCCATCATATCTCCTGCCTAATCCGCATCACAGTATCCTACCACTTCAGTGCTTTTATTGCAACCCATCCATACTCCTTGATTGATTGATCCATTCAGGTACATGAGTAGTCTATTCACCATGTTCCAGTCATGCTCTTTTGGGGCTTGTATATGTTGACTTACCTGATTCATTTCAAAACATATATCAGGTCTTGTAATGGTTAAGTAAATCAACTTACCAACAAGCTTTCTATAAAGCTCGGCATCTTGAAATCGTGGACTGTCTTCAATCTCCCCCTCTTGTGGGACCTTATATCCATCTTCAAAAGGATTTTTAGATGTCTTTCCTCCATACATCCATGCATCTTTCAGAAGGTCAAGTGTATATTTTCTTTGGAACAAATATAAACCTTCCTTAGACCTACATATCTCTATTCCAAGAAAGTATTTCATCTCCCCCAAATCTTTAATTTCAAAGACAGATTTTAGATAATCTTTGGTAGCTTGTATACCTGCCTTGTCACTTCCAGTGATGATGATATCATCAACATATACAAGAAGAACAATAATACCTGAGGATGTAGTGAGGGCGAAGAGGGTGTGGTCGAGTTCAAACCTTTTGAAGCCTCTTCCATTAAAGGTGGTGCTAAGTTTATTGTACCAAACCCTTGGTGACTGTTTAAGACCATAGATAGCCTTCTTCAACCTTAGAACGCATCCTTTCTTCACCAAGTGTTCCAATCTAGGAGGAGGATACATATAGACTTCATCTTCAAGTTCTCCTTAAAGAAATGCATTCTTCACATCCATTTGCCAGAGACCCCATTCTAGATTCAGTGCTACTGACAATACTATTCTAATGGTGTGAAGCTTTGCAACTGGAGCAAATGTGTCTAGGTAGTGTTCACCATACGTCTGAGTAAATCCTCTAGCAACCAATCTTGTCTTCTTTCTATCCACCTTCCCATTTGCTAGATACTTGTTGTGAAAAACTACTAGACAATGCCTTTTTCCCTCTTAGTAACTCACTCTCATACCAAGTGTCATTCTTAACCCTTGCATCAGCTTCAGCTCCTACTGATTCCTTCCACTCCCGATCCTGGATTGCCTCCTCATATGTTTCTGGAACATAACTCTCTTCCAGACTAGTCAAAAAGACACAGTGATCTTCATTATGCCAGTGAGCATGATACTTGAGATGGGTGTTCTACAGCATACGCATTGTAATAAACCCTGGTGTTTATCCGGTTTGATGGAGGGTTCCTTACCCTTGTACTACTTCTTAGGGTTTGAACCTCAGGTTGTGTTTGTTCTACCTCTCCTTCTTCATGCTCATCTCCTCCTTCTTCCTCCTCATTTCCTTGATCCACACCTTGATCATGAGTGTCTGATCCTTCCTCATCTTGATTTTCATTAGTTTCAGCTTCATTCCCCCCCTCATGATCAAGGTGGGGAGATTGATTATCTTCAATGGTGGGGGACCGTGATGATGTCCTCCTCCAGTCTGTGGATCTTGAGACAAATTAATCCCAAGACTCTCCATGATAATCCTAAAATTAGATGCCTTGTCAGTAGCTAAGTCCTTCAACTGTGCCTAGTTCTTTTCTTCATAGAAACCTCTATCACTACAGGAAATAAGGGTTTTATTAGCAATGTAAGATAGCGGAAAAGAAGTTTGTGCTATGGTATTTTGGTGGCTGGAAATATAATAGCGTTTCTCTAACTAAAACGCTATTATATCTGGAGCGGAAAAATGAAATTTGCAAGCGCGTATGTTTTTGGGATTAGATCTTTATATTATAGCACTGAGAAAGAATAATCGTTATGGTATCCTCGACCGTTTATTTTTTTTTATTAAAACTCGCAAAACAAAATTTTTTGGGGAAGATATATCTTTGACCAAACCAAAGGTGTTCTTCGTTTGCATTTTCTCTCCCAAGGTGTTCTTCGTGAGACCCTTTCGGAATCATCAATTTCAGAATTGTCTTCTTCCAATCTCAGGTTCGTCTTCTATTAACCCTCTTGTTCTTCGATCCCTGTCTCGATTTTGCCATTATCTTTCTCTTTAACTTGCATGCATCATGAAAATTAATCGATTGCTTATTATGTCAATAGATTTGTATCGTCTTCCATTTTACAATCTACAGTAAGAACCAAGTAGTGATTTTGTTTTTTAGGAACAAATTAACATGGGGCCGAAGACACGAGGAGGAATAGTTAGAAGAAGCCGACGTTCCCAAGGTCTGGAAGCAGAAACAAAATTCATTACTCCGGTCAGAACCAAAATCCGTAAGTTAAATAAGAGTAAAGAAGTTGCTATTGAAGAAGAAAACATTGAGATAAGGCAAGAAGGTGCTAACGAAGAAGGAACAAAGGTTTCTCAAGATGTTATGCAGAAAGAAGTTCATGAATTTAATGAGGAGGATGGTGATGGTGACGAAGTTCCAGAGGTAGAAATTGAAGAGGATGAGAATGTCATTGCTGAAGAACCTTCTACTGAAGCTGAGAATGGCATTGCTGAAGAACAGTCTCAGCCTACAGAAGCTGAAAATGGAGTTACTCAAGAACCTTCTCAGCCGAGACAAGCTGACATGGAAGCTGAGAATGGAGTTACTCAAGAACCTTGTCAGTCGAGAGAAGCTGACATGGAAGCTGAGAATGGCATTTCAGGAGCAGAAGCATCGCCATATGATGGAAAACCAAAGAAGAAAAGAGGACCCACAAAGATGCGTAAACTGGCCAAGGATCATCAAGAGAAGGTTTATGTGTCATTCACTGAGCTTGGCGAACATGTAGGTCCTGGATCAGTGACACTTTCATCGTTCCTTGGACCCCTTGTACGCGAACACGTGACTGTACTTCTTGATGATTGGAGGAATCTTGATAAGCAGACAAAGGACACACAATGGGAGGAAATTCAGGTATATATATATGCGCTTAAGTCTATTGTATAATGTCTTTGAAAAGATTATAATGTGTGGCATTTGCATACATTAATGCAGGCGAGGTTTGATTTGAAGGAAGAGTGGCAAAAAGATTCAGTCTTCAAACAGATGGGTTGTTTTTGGAGATATGGAAAGTCAAGGCTTGTATCACAACTGCGAAATGCAAAAAATCCCACAAAGAAAGCAGCTCTGAAACCAAGCAACATTCGATCTGTTCAGGTTTGGAGCGCTTGGGTTAAGAGTAGGACTTCGTCAGTGTTTAAGGTGAAATGTACAGAGCATTTGGTTTTTAAGTGTTTACTTCGGAGATTTGATTGATGAAATTCGAATTAATGATATTCTAGGCAAAGAGTGACAAGTACAGAGCACTTAGGAGAGCTCAGATTCCTCACACCACTAGTTGTAGAGGAATGAATCGTCTAGCTTTTGTAATGGTAAGTAACAGTATATAATTATATTAGATCTAATGATAGAACAAACTGATAAGTAAAACAATGTATAACTTGTAGAAAAAAAAAGAGTGCAGACCCTAAGAAGATTAGCCGGAGCAAGGTCTGGATAGCAGGACACCATCACTCCGATGGTAAACCTGTTAGACCTGAGTTTGCAGAAACCATTGTAAGGTTTCAATATCTGATTAATTAAGTTACTCTTTTTGGTATTGAAAATGACCATAACTTATATTGTGTTTGTCTCAGGAAAAAATAATTTCACTTGATAGTCAAATGGACTCCACATCCAGTGTTAATATAAAAGAAGATGATGTTAGTCAAGTGTTGGGAGTAGACAAACCTGGACCTGTCAGCTAGAGACTCCAAACTTGCAGACCTGGAAAGCGAGATTAAAGACTTGAAGAATCTTGTCCCTGGCTTAGCTGGAAATAAGGTGAATTTTCTTTAGTTTAAACTGCTTATAAACTGTAGAATTTGTTTAAGTGATATAAAATCTATAATTCATTTTATTTTTTGACAGAAAAACAATGATGATTGTGTTTCTCCATCTGAGGCTATTTTTCCATACAAAGAAGGAACTAGAGTTCAAATACTTGATTGGTGTGAGTCAAAAGATGTTGTTGTCGCTGAAGGAGAATTCTGCTCTGCTGAAGGTACATACAAGATTGGTCATATTCCGATTGGTCCTAACGCCGCGACGGTTGTTATTAATGTTGATATCAAACCTGAAGGCATCTGTTTGGAGGCCAACTACGGATGTGCGTAATCTTCAGGAAGCAGTGGGATGCAAAATTCCATGGCCAATTGATAAACTGATACTAGATAGTTCATCGAACAACCATCCAGTTCCCTCGGATGTATTAGAATGAAAGGTAATTCCATTAGCAGGTAAACTTAGGTTTGTATTTTTAAATTCAACATGATCACTAACCATATGCATTATCAATTTAGCATACTACTGTAGGTGATCTTGAAAGGTGCAAAATCTACGATTGGGTTAAGGGCGTCTAGGTGATCGCTGAAGGTTTTATGGGTGCGACTGACCCATATGAGCTGGTGAACAATGTTCCTTTGTGTCTGAATGCTGTAGTTATGAGAGTTGCTAAGGTGATTAATGGGAAAGCTTTTCTATCGAGGCCAAGAAGTGACATAACAACAATAAGTGATGCTGTTAATGAAAAGATCGCATGGCCATTCCATAATGTATCAGTAATTAAAGTTCCTGAAGATCAAGGCGAAGCTAGTGTCAGAAGGCCTTCATTGGTGAATTTACAAATTTATTCTCTTTTGTATATAATGTTCCAACATTTTTTTTAGATGTATTTGCTGTAATGTATTTGTTGTGCTTGTAGAGTCCAAGTGGCAGCACTAGTTCCACCCGATCAGTTGGTAAAGAGAAGTGCATCTTGTTGGACTTGAACAACTCAGGACGAATAGTCGCAGAAGGCAGAGTAAGTTCTACTGATTCATTAATTGTGGTCCATCATGTCCCATTAGGTCCCAATGCAAGTCGGGTCTGGTTTGAAGTGGCCTTGATTGAAGATGCAGCTCTATGGAGACCAAACTCTTTTCTCACAGACATATCAGATGTTGTGGGCAGCACAGTGGCTTGGCCAAATGATAAGATTCTGTATGTTTAAAAACAAAGTGTATGTTTGATTGTACTCTTTTAGTTGTTAAGACATTTATCGAGTATGGTTGTTTGGTTTTAAGACATATTTTGTTTGGTTGTTAAGACATATTTTGTTTGGTTGTTAAAACATATTTATCGAGTATGCTTGTTTGGTTTTAAGACATATTTTGTTTGGTTGTTAAGACATGTTTCTAATAAGATTATGTAGGCTTGGCATATATGATCATATTTTTATGGTTTAGAGATCAATATCCAAATTGTATAAAAATAAGTGGTCCATAAAAATTTATAAAAATAAGTGGTCCATAAAAATTTATAAAAATAATTTGTCCATAAAAATTTATACAAATATTAGGGTTTATTTAGGGATTCAACCATATTGTAACAAATTTAGAGATTCAACCCTATCATCATTTAGGGATTATTTTTATGTTTTTAATAGTTTACAAATAAGTATAAAAATAAGTGGTCCCTAAAAATTTATACAACTTGAAACGAATTTAGATTTTAGGGTTTATTTAGGGCTTCAACCCTATTGTAATGAATTTAGGGGTTCAACCCTATTGTAACAAATTTAGGGATTCAACCCTATGATCATATATTCTCCATATGGAGTGAACCGCAATACATTCTCACACTATATAACACATAGGTATTCAACCCTATCATCATTTATTCTCCATATGGAGTAAACATTTCATACTTATTTCAAACATACAAATAATATTTTTTAAAAATATTAACACTAAATTTATTAAAATTTGCAATTAATTATAATTAAGTTAAAAAATTTAAATTTTGTTTATAACATAATTTCCCACCATTTTCATGCATTTTTGTAATTTAAAAATGAATTAATATAGTATTCTTCATTCACCAATAAGAAGAAATGGTGAAGATAGATGACATGCTTTCATAGAAACCGTAGGATCTGATTTTTTTGTTATCTTCCAAGCTCGTCTTTCCATCTCCATCGGAGATCTCTGTTCAATCTCCTTCTGCGATAACTCAAATCTAGGTTTAGATCCATTCCATCATACGCCTCATTTTTGAAAATCTAAGCTTTTAATCGATTTCCCTCAAAGTTATATTGTTCTGATATGGAAAAGCATGGGTTTGGCTTCCAAGGTAGTAATCTTTTCGAAATTTTAATTCATGAGGAGTTCTTCTTCTATACAAATTTTTTGTTCTGATTCTGATAAATTTTCCGATTAAATATATACGGCTAGCCTCGAATATTTGTAAGGAGCGACAGGCTTTGTTACTGCATCAGCGAGGAGGTTAGGAGATACGACAAAAATATTATGTCCCTGTACTCACTGCAGAAACCTTTCCCATCAAGTTTTAGACAAAGTAACGGAGCATCTTGTGATTAGGGGTATGGATAAGAAGTATATGAGGAGTTCTTGTTGGAGTTTTCATGGTAAAAGAAGGTCCGATACGACTGATAGTGTCCCTCGATCTGAAACTGAGGCTTATGGTTTGCTAAGGACGGCTTATTTTGATAGTGAAGACATTGAACCGCCATCTGATCACATTGGAGGAGAGCATGTACATTGTGAACTTGATGAAGACTCTGGGTTTAGGAAGAAATTGAGAGATGCTGAAACTCCATTGTACTTGACATGTAGCAAGCGCACCAAATTTTCTGCGATCATGGCCCTTTACCGCATCAAAGTAAAGGGTGGAATGTCAGAGGCTTACTTTGGTCAGCTACTGTCGACATTACATGACATGCTACCAGAAGGAAATGTACTACCAAAGTCGACAGATTCGATTAAGAAGTTCTTGAAGATTTTTGGGTTTGGCTACGATATGATTCATGCGTGCAAGAATGATTGTATTCTCTATAGGAAGCAATATGATAAAATGAAAACCTGCCCAAGATGTGTGCTTCTAGATGGGAAATTGATAAGCACAGTAATGAAGAAAAGAAAGGAATTGCAGCGAAGGTCCTAAGGTATTTTCCGATCAAAGACAAATTCAAGAGGATGTTTAGATCAGCAAGGATGGCTGAGGATTTGAGTTGGCATGCCAACAATGCCACTGAAGATGGTATTGTGCAACATCTTGTTGACTCGTTATCTTGGGCTCAAGTGAATAATAAGTCGCCAGAGTTTTTTAGTGAAGCAAGAAACCTTCGACTTGGTCTGTCAACAGATGGGATGAACCCTTTCTCTATCCAGAACACAAAGTATAGTACATGGCCAGTGTTGTTAGTCAACAACAACTTGCCACCAACTCTGTGTATGAAGGCTGAGAATATCATGTTGACTATGTTGATCCCTGGACCAACGGCTCCGAGCAACAACATTGATGTTTATCTAGAACCACTGGTAGAAGACTTAAAATAATTGTGGAGTGAGGGGATTCAGGTATACGACTCATTCCTGAAAGAGAAGTTTACACTAAAAGCTATGTTGTTCTGGGCTATTAGCGACTATCCGGCTCTAAGGACTTTGGCTGGTTGTAAAGTGTAAGGGAAACAAGCATGCAATGTTTGTGGAAAGGATACACCAAATAGGTGGCTCAAGTTTAGTCGCAAGTATGTTTATTTGGGGAATAGGAAGGGACTAAGACCTGGACATCACTACAGACCCAGGAAAGGATGGTTTGATAATACAGTAGAGAACGGCACTGCAAACAGGATTCAAACTGGTGCAGAAATATTTGCAACACTAAAGCACTTCAGGAATGAATTTGAAAGACCTTTAGCAAAGAAAAAAAAAGGAAGAGAAATGTCTTGTCAGAAGATCAGGTGGCTGAAGACAAAGAGAATGACGAAACGAGTGATCAATGGAGGTGGAAAAAGCGATCAATATTCTTTGATTTACCGTACTGGAAGGTATTACAAGTTGTTGTTAGACTAATATACGTTTGTCACATTTTGTTTATCCTTAGCATACTGTTTTCAATGTGTTAGGATTTGCCGGTGCGGCACAACATCGATGTGATGCACGTAGAAAAGAACTTTTCTGATGCATTATTATCAACACTGATGCAGAGTGCTAAGTCAAAAGATGGCCTCAAAGCGAGACAGGACTTAGAAGATATTGGAATCCAGAAAAACTAGCACACACAGGTACAGGGAATGAGATTCTACTTGCGTTCAGAGGCCCTGACGGCTACTGCGGTAATATTGCAAACAGTGTTTCAATTAACCCTCTTTTGATTGGGAGTCTTAAGTCCCATGTTCGTCATGTACTAATCAAAAATCTGTTACCTGCTGAATTACGAGGGTTGCTTCCTAAAGGACCAAGAATTGCCGTAACTCGAGTATGTAACTACTTCAACAGATTGTGTCAGCGTGCTATTGACGCTGAGAAGCTGATAACTTTGGAAAATGAGTTTGTGGATACAATGTGCCAACTCGAACGGTTCTTTCCTCCATCGCTCTTCGATATCATGTTCCACCTTCCTATGCACCTAGCAAGAGAGGCACGTTTGGGAGGTCCTGTACACTTTCATTGGATGTATCCATTTTAGAGGTTTGTTTTCATTTTGTTCGATCGTAATTGGAAAAATGTTTATTTCCTGAACTGGTTTTTCCGATCAACTGAGGTTTGTAGCGAATATTTTTGTATTGTTTGAGTTGTAGATACATGAAAACACTCAAGGCATATGTAAAGAATTTTGCTAGGCCAGAAGCATGTATGGCTGAGGGTACTTAGCTGGAGAATGCATAGCCTTTTGTTTAGAGTTCCTAGAGAATTTTGTACCAGTTGAAGAAGTACATAACCGTAATGAAGATCTTCAGTCTGATGGAATGGTTCTTGAAGGTCGACCACTGCAAAAGGGAATGGAGTTTATTCTTTCAGAGAAAGAATAAGACATAGCACATGGATGTGTTTTGATGAATATGGCAACTATGGATCCCTATGTTGAGTAAGTTATATTGTCCCTCTCAAATACAGATTCTTTTTATCACTCTGATAACTCTCTACTTTGTAAAATCAGGATGCATTTACAAGAACTGCAAGATAATGATGTTCGATTCGCAACAAATGAAACTTTGTTATGGAAACATCACACCCAACAATTCGCTGAATGGTTGAAGAATAAAGTTTGTACAACTTCACTATCTGTTTACTTTTCTGTTCACATAGCTCACACAGTTTTACATCCTTGTAAGATACCTTCTAACTCAAAGGATCATTCTACGAAGCTGAGGTGGTTGGCCTTTGGACCAAGATTTACTGCTCAAACCCATAAAGGTTTTATCATTAACGGGAACCGATTTCACATAGAATCCGTTAAGCAAAGACTCAGAATAGTGGAGTCACTTACGAAGCTTTCAGCATTTGTAGATCTTCTGCAAGAGATACAAGACATACAACCTATAAGGTCACATATTATGGAGTGATAACAGAGATCATTCTCCTCGACTACCACATTTTCAGCGTTCCTTTATTCTAGTGTAATTGGGCGAACAGAGGCTACGGTGTTAAGGAAGAAGATGGTTTCACCCTTGTCAATCTTCATGTCAACCAAACGCCATATTGACAAGATCCATACATTCTACCATCACAAGCAAAATAGGTATTTTACTCTAGAGAAGATGAAGAATCGCCTTGGTATGTTGTTATGAGAGCACCACCGAGAGGATATCATGAACTCGAGACAGAGGAGGACGTTTTCGGAGCACCATTACCCGCACAAGAATTTGATGATGCAGCGCAATTGTGTGATGATGAAAGTTTTTGTATTAGGGATGATTGTGATGGAATTATCGTTGCTGATTGATTTTGTTTGCATGGACAATTAGTTGAGAATTGAGTATATTTTTTTTGTTTTTTTTGAATATTTTGATTTTCTTTAAAATTTAATTGGAATAAATTTTTGACAATTTTTCCATTCTGTATTATTTTAAATATAAAATATTAAATAAAACTTGTTATAAACAAAATGAAACAATTACATATAAAAAATGCAATGAAATATTCAAATATTGCTATTGATAGAAGACGACAATAGTAATTACAAATTGCTATAGTAAAATTAAAAAACCGCTATATTTAAAAAGGTATAATATCATTTTCGTGACGCTATAATAAAAGATTACAATTGCATAAAGCGAATCGCTATTACTAATTAAATATCAATAGCACATGGAAAAACCGCTATGCAATGTACGAGACCTATTATCGCGGGCGATATTGGAGCGCTTTCTACACCGCTATTGTAACGTGTGATAGCGCTTTAGAGGTGCTATTAAAACCCTTATTTCCTGTAGTGTTATATCCTCCACAAACTTCACATCCCTTGTGCTATTAAAACCCTTATTTCCTGTAGTGTTATATCCTCCACAAACTTCACATCCCTTGACACAAGAACCCTTCTTGTTGCAGGATCATAACACTTGTAACCTTTTTGAGTTGGCGAGTATCCAATGAACATCCCTTTAGTGCTCTTTGCTTCCAACTTGTTCCTTAGCTCTCCTAGTTATGGAACAAAGCAAAGGCAACCAAAGACACGGAGATGGTCTAAGGTTGGTCTATGCTTGTTTAAAACCTCAAATGGTGACTTATCATCAAGGATCTTGGTTGGAGTTCTATTGATAAGGTAACAAGCAGTAGCAACCGCATCACTCCAGAACTTCTTCGGGACATTAGCTTGGAACATCATAGACCTTGCTACTTCCATAATGTGTCTGTTCTTTCTCTCTACCACTCCATTTTGTTGAGGGGTATAGGGACAGCTTGTTTGATGAAGGATTCCATGTTGAGATAGGTGTTGCTTGAATGCTTGACTTGTATACTCTCCACCATTATCTGATCTAAAAATTTTGAGCTTGGCATTGAAATGGTTAGTAACATAGTATTGAAAGTTTCTAAATGTATCAAGTACCCTATCTTTAGATGGAATCAAGGTTATCCAGGTGTATTTAGACTTCTCATCTATGAATGTAACAAAATATTTATGATTGTCCCTAGACAAACAAGGGGCAGTCCAAACATCCGAGTGAATCAAGTCAAAACAATGATCATAGATAGTTGTGGATTTATGAAACACAGTCTTACAATGCTTGCCTAAGATACAAGCTTCACAATCATTATTTTCAAACACAACACCTGGAACCATTAACTTTAAAGCTCTAACATGAGGATGTCCTAGTCTAGCATGCCACAAAGCATTCTTATTCAAACTAGAAGCAGAAATAGAAGTAAATGAACATCTATGATTGGGAAAAGAAGTAAGCTCTTCAAGCAAATATAGGTCTCCTTTTGTCACTCCTTGCCCAATCAACTGACTGCTCTCAATATCCTGAAACTTCACATCATTATGACTAAAGATAACATTACAATTAAGATCAGTGGTGCATTTCTTGACAGACAGCAAGTTTGAAGTGAACTCAGGCATGTAAAACGCTCTAGTCTCCTTATCAAACAATTTCAATTTGCCTATACCCCTAATTGGTATTCTATTTCCATTAGCAATCATAACATGTCCATTGGCTGGTTTTATATCCCTAATAAGACTAGTATCACTTATCATATGATGAGATGCACCAGAATCAACTATCAAAAGTTTAGACATGTTATGAGTAGTATGAGATTGACCAACTATCCTAGAATGAGTATAAGCATTATCAATATGATCAAGGACACTAGCAACCTTAGATACACCAAATGAATACCCACTGACAGTACCAAGTGTTTTACCATTATCCTTGAGCATTTTGATGAGTGCATTCATGTCTGATCTCCGGATGAACTAATGCTCATTGGTCCCGGTTGGATGGTTGGTCTGATTGGCAGTGTAAGTTACCCAAGCTTTGTTCTCACCCCCTTCTCGATTCTCGGCTTCATTTGATAAACTTGGGGCACCAGTTCCATGTTGATCACTTGCTCCATAGGTGACATTTTCCCTTGCTTCCCTATCCTTTAGGAACTTGGCCGGTTTGAGATGAGGGTGGAGTATCCAGCACGGATCCTTCTTGTGGCCATGTCTCTTACAATGACCAGAGTTCCCATTGAACCTCCTTTCCTCATAGATTCCATTGACTCGCCTGTATTTGTATATGTTGACCTTGTTTGCGTGAGGCACCTCAGCTTGATTGGCTAGTGTGAGCTCCCCCTTTCCAGCAAAGAGACCCAAGGACCCTTGTTCCTTCTTGATTTGTGAGCATACTTCTTCAAGGGTTGGTAGCTTCTTTGATCTCAGGATATGCTTGATGAGATCATTATAGGTGGAGTTGAGTGTGAGTAGTAGGCCGAAGACCTTATCTTGCTCACGCCTCTCTTTTAGCTCATCCCGATCAGTAGTACTTGGCCTCAACATCTCAACTTCTGACCATAGAGCTCTAAACTTCCCCAAATGCTTGGTAAACTCCATGTCTTCTTAAGCTAGGTTGTTGATGGGTCTCTTTATCTCAAATACCCTGGTAAGGTTTGAGATGTTCCCATAAACCTTCTGAAGTGTGTCCCACAAATCTTTTGCCTTCTCACAGTATCTATATGCCTCCAAAATGGATGGATCCACTGAACTTTGAAGAATAGACATCACCAATAGATCTTCTTGCATCCATTTCACTTCATCACACACGACAACTTCCTTATCACCTTCATGAGTAATGAGCTTTGGAGCTTCATCCTCTAGGACATGATTCCACAGGCCCTTACTTCCCACTGCGGTCTTCACTACACGAGACCATAACAAGTAGTTCCCACCTTTAAGTGTAACCCGAATGGTTGTGGTCTTTGTGTTCTCCATCTTGAGATTCCTGGATCAAAAAGGAGTGTTCTTGAGATCTTCAACAATCACAAGCCAGATGTAAGGGAAATTGGCTCTGATACCCTGAAATCTTGAGAGAAACTCGAGTATAAACAGAAAATAGAAGAGAGAATAGAGAGAATAGAAAGACTTGACAAGAAATGTAGAGTATCAACCGGATAGACTAAGGCACCATTAGAGAGAACTTAGAGAGATAAACGAGAGAGAGATAGACTGAAAATGCTCGTTATACTTGATGGTAAGCAAGTGTTACAATATATAGAGGAAGATTAGGATAAGGTTTAACGTAAACAAAGACCAAAACGTGTGTAGTCAAGCCGGGGAGGAGCGTCTATTTGAAATGCTTGGACCAGAAGCTCCACACGCTTGATGCCCAAGGAATCTTGACCAGATGCTCTTTCTTTCCAGCCACGAGCCAGCCTGTCCAGACGCGCCTCTCTTATCCTCTGGTCAAGCCTTATCCGTGTGGTAAGGGGTAATGGTGATTCCTGGTCGAGTTGATAGTTACCCAGGTATTTCATCCAAGTTGATTTTGGGTCGACCAAGTGTACGGCCACTTGTACGGTCAGTTGTACGGACAACCCAAAATCACTTCCTCCCAAATCCTTCATGCTTCCACTATCATTTAACCATCTTTATTCAACAATAACCTCTATGATATTTGTTCAACTTCAGGGTGATTATCCACTGATTTCTGAATCCAAATCAAGTTTCTTGCATCGTGATTCATTCTTGTTTGATTAGAATCAAGAAGAAACTGCCAAATGTCCAAATATGGTAAACTGGAATCACTTCGGTTAAAAGTGGGATAACTTCTTCATCATAACTCCTATGATATTGGTTCAACTTCAAGGTGATTATCCAGTGATTTATGAGTCCAAATTATGCTTCTTACATCTTGATTCATTCTGGTTTGATTATAATTAAGAAGAAATTGCCAAATCTCCAAACAGGATAAACTGGAATAACTTCGGTTAAAAGTGGGATAACTTCTTCATCATAACTCCTATGATATTTCTTAAACTTCAGGGTGATTCTCCACTGATATATGAGTCTAAATGAATATTATTACATCGTGATTCATTCTAGTTTGATTGTAACAAAAAGAAATTGCCAAATCGTTAAACATGATAAACTGGAATCACTTCGGTTAAAAGTAAGATAACTTCTTCATCATAACTCTTATGTTATTGATTCAACTTCAGGGTGATTCTCCACTGATTTATGAGTCCAGATAAAGCTTCTTACATTGTGATTCATTCTGGTTTGATTAGAATCAAGAAGAAATTGCCAAATATCCAAATAGTGTAAACTGGAATCACTTAGTTTAAAAGTAGGATAACTTCTTCATCATAACTCCTATGATATTGATTCAACTTCAGGGTGATTATACACTTATTTATGACTCCAAATAAAGCTTCTTACATCGTGATTCATTCTGGTTTGATTAGAATCAAGAAGAAACTGTCAAATCTCCAAACAGGGTAAACTGGAATCACTTCGGTTAAAAGTAGGATAACTTCTTCATCATAACTCCTATGATATTGATTCAACTTCAGGGTGATTCTCCACTGATTTATGAGTCCAAATTAATCTCCCTACATCATGATTCATTCTGATTTTATTAGAATCAAGAAGAAATTGCAAAATCTCCAAACAGGGTAAACTGGAATCAGTTCAGTTGAAAGTGGGATAACTTTTTAATCGTAACTACTACGAGTCTCAATGAAGATTTTTACATTGTGATTTATTCTGGTTTGATTAGAATCAAAAAGAAATTGTCAAATCGCCAAACAGGGTAAACTGGAATCACTTTGGATAAAAGTGGGATAACTTCTATGATATTGATTCTTCTACTTCTTGCTCTTCCAAGTCACCAAATTTCCTCCAATGAATGTGCCATAACCAGTAGTTGAACTCCTATCAACCCTATCTCCTGCCCAATCAGCATCACAATATCCCACAATTTCTGTACTTCCATTACACCCCATAACACACTTCTAGGATGCTTCTCTGGAACATATGGATAGATCCTTGCACAAACGAGCCAAAGGCTCAACTTTACCAAGGTTTGTGGATCGAATGGTGTCACAAAGAGATTCGGATGGACTCCATGATACTCCTAGGAACTAAATCAGATATGACACACAAAACTAGAACCCTTAGACGCCGGATATGACTCACCAGAAAACCCTCACACTCGAAAAGATAAGAGAGAAAAGAGAAGGCAAACGTTTTTGAAAAAGACTGCTTGATTCAGAATGAGAGTTGCAAGAGTTTAAATAGAGAAACCAAGAAACACGCTCCTTAGGTTTCAAAAATATCATAACATAAAAACTATAGTTTAAAACATAACATAAGGTCAATAGATAGAGTAGTCTTCTTAGGCTTGGACTGATATTAGCACATAGGTGATGTGTAAAGCAACTTGTGGCCTCGTTAAAAACCTTCGTCCGGAAAACCTCTTTGGGACAAAACCAAGAACAAGGAATAGAGCACACACAAGTAGATGAGGAGATAGCTTGAATGGTGATCAAGGTATCTCGGATCATCAAGCTTTGTCCAAGACCTTCTTCTTGTTTCCATACTAGTCTAAGTAATCCTCCAATGGCTCCATTTAGTTTCTTAGTTCTGGAACGAGTCATGGGACCTTCTGGAATGGCTAAGGCATCTTCAATAGCTGGTTGGTCCATGAGTGCATTCCTTGTTACATCATCTTCCTTGTTGCACTGGTCCATGATCACATCATCCTCTCCCACTTGAAAAGGATTTGTCCTCAAATCTGGTTCATCTTCCACAAAAGGAACCAAATCAGTAACACTGAAGCTATTAGATACATCATACTTACCTTGGAGGTCCAGCTTGTATGCATTGTTGCTGATCTTCTTAATGATCTCGAATAGACCATCAATCCTTGACATCAATTTGGATTTCCTTTCATTTGGAAATCTCTCCTTTATAAGGTGAACCCACACTTTTTCACCTACTTCAAAGACCATCTCACGCCTTCCTTTGTTTGCTTGTTTGACATATTGCTTGGTCTTTTCCTCAATATTGTGCCTTGCATTCTCATGGATTTGTTGTACCATCTCTGCTTTCTTCTTGCCATCAATACTAACTCATTCGCACTCAGGTAAAGGCATTAGATCCAAAGGAGAGGTGGGATTGAACCCATAAACATTTTCATAAGGGGAGAACTTAGAAGCATAATGCATAAAATGATTATATGCAAATTCACAATGAGGCAAATAGTCTTCCCATGATTTGAAGTTCTTTTTGATGAATGCACGTAAGAAAGCTCCTAGTGTCCTAATAACTACCTCAGTTTGTCCATCAGTCTGCGGATGACAAGTAGTAGAGAATAACAACTTAGTGCCTAGCTTAGACCAAAGGGTCTTCCAGAAGTAACTCAAGAACTTAGCATCTATATCTGATACAATAGTTCTAGGCATGCCATGCAAACATACTATCTCCTTAATGCATCATCACTATTATGACAAGCTATGAAGTGTACCATCTTAGAAAACCTATCTACCACAACAAAAATAGAATCCTTTCCAGTCCTAGTTCTAGGTAGTCCTTCAATGAAGTCCATAGAGATATCATTCCACGGATGATAAGGAATGGGTAATGGAGTATACAAACCATGGGATTGGACCTTAGATTTAGCTTGCTTGCACGTTGTACACCTTCCACAGACTCTTTCAATATCTCTTTTCATGTGCGCCCAAAAGAAGTGATCCTGCAAGACCTTAAAAGTTTTGGCAATTCCAAAATGTCCCATTAGACTTCCTCCATGGGATTCCCTGACAAATAAGTCTCTTAAAGAACAATTAGGTACACAAAGGCGATTGTCATAGAATAAGAATCCATCATGCCTAAAGTAGTGACCCGTAGCAAGTTTCTCACAAGATTTATAAACTTCTTTGAAGTCAGGATCATTCTCATACATACCTTTGATTTGCTCAAAGCCTAGTAACTTAGCATCTAGGGTAGTCAAGAGAACATACCTTTAAGATAGTGCATCAGCAACTATCTTTTCTGTACCTTGTTTGTATTTGATGGCATAGGGAAATGTCTTAATAAACTCAACCCATCTTGCGTGTCTCTTTCTAAGCTTACTTTGTCCTTTTAGGTACTTGAGAGACTCATGATCAATGTGTATGACAAACTCTTTAGGACACAGATAGTGTGGCCAGGTCTGTAAGGCTCTCACCAAGGCTTATAGCTCCTTATCATAGGTAGCATAGTTGAGGGTAGCTCCTCCAAGCTTCTCACTGAAGTATGCAATAGGTCTCCGATCCTGCATCAATACACACCAATACCAATTCTTGAAGCATCATATTTGATTTCAAATGTTTTAGAGAAGTCAGGAAGTATAAGAAGAGGAGATTGAGTAAGCTTCTCTTTAAGTGTTTGGAAAGAAGTTTCTTATGCATCTCCTCACTTGAATCAAACATCCTTCTTGATTACTTCAGTTAGAGGGGATGCAATAGTGCTGAAGTCCTTCACAAAGAGTCAATAGAAACCAGCAAGTCCATGAAAACTCCTTACTTCCCCTACTGTCTTAGGACTCGGCCATTCTTGAATTGCTCTAACCTTCTCCTGGTAAACCTTTACACCATCTGCACTCACAACAAAGCCTAAAAAGACCATGTTATCCGTACAAAAAGTGCATTTCTTCAAGTTTGCATAAAGCTTTTTTTCCTCTCAACACATCAAGAACTGACCCAATATGCTCTATATGATCATTATTGTTCTTGTTGTAGACTAGAATGTCATCAAAATATACTACAACAAAGAAACCTATGAATTATCTAAGCACATGATTCATCAATCTCATGAATGTACTAGGTTCATTTGTTAATCCGAATAGCATAACTAACCATTCATACAATCTATTTTTAGTTTTGAATGCAGTTTTCCATTCATCACTTTTTTCATCCTAATTTGATGATAGCCACTCTTTAAGTCTATTTTAGAAAAAATGCAAGAACCATGCAATTCATGAAGCATATCATATAATCTAGGAATGGGATGGCGATAATTCACTGCTATGTTGTTGATTTCTCTACAATTAACACACATGCGCCAGATACCATCTTTCTTAGTCACAAAAAAAACTGGAACTGCACATGGACTCAAACTCTCTCGGACATGCCCCTTTTCCATTAGCTCCTCAACTTGTCTTTGCAATTCCTTGGTCTCCACCTGAATAGTTATGTATGCTTGACGGTTTGGAAGTGTTGATCCAGGAACAAAATCAATTTGATGTTCAATCCAACGTATGGGTGGTAAACCAGTAGGATGATCATCTAGAAACACATCTTCATACTCCTGTAATAAGGAAAGAAGTTCACTCGGATAATCCAGTGCTGGATCAGTTATGGTTAGAAGAGATTTCTTATAAACAAGCATTATAACAGGATGATGAGAGTAAAGAGTTCTTTTGATGTCTCCAAATCAAGCTTCTTACATCGTGATTCGTTCTAGTTTGATTAGAATCAAGAAGAAACCGCCAAATATCCAAACATGGTAAACTGGAATTACTGCGGCTAAAAGTGGGATAACTTCTTCATCATAAATTCTATGTATTTGTCAAAATTCAGGGTGATTATCCACTGATTTATTAGTCCAAATTAAGCTTCGTAAATCTTGATTCATTCTGGTTTGATTAGAATCAAGAAGAAATTGCCATATCTCCAAACATGGTAAACTGGAATCACTTCAGTTAAAAGTGGGATAACTTCTTAATCATAACTCCTATGATATTGATTCAACTTCAGGGTGATTATCCACTGATTTATGATTCCAAATCAATCTTCTTACATATTTATTTATTCTGGTTTGATTAGAATCGAGAAGAAATTGCCAAATCTCCAAACAGGGAAAACTGGAATCACTTTAGTTAAAAGTGGGATAACTTCTTCATCATAACTCCTATTATATTGATTCAACTTTCGGGTGATTCTCCACTAATTTATTGTGAGAATATGAGATTTATAGAGAGTTTACTTTCTGGAAACTGAAGAGCATGAAGAACAAGAGAGAGAGAGAGAGAGAGAGAGAGAGAGAGAGAGAGAGAGAGAGAGAGAGAGAGAGAGAGAGAGAGAGAGAGATTTTGAAATGTAAAGAGAGAGAAAGAGAGAAATGATTTCCTTGCATAAAATGGTTCCTGGTTACATTCTTTAAATAAGCTAAATCAGTAGACATATAAGACAACACGAAATTATAAATAAAGCTTCTGGTTTTCTCATCACAAACGGACAAAGGCTCTTCCAGCCATGGTGAAAGTGACAGCTCCTTGGAGATTCAAACTTAACCCCAACATGTGATCTTTTCTTGTAACCTTCCCAACGTCTCTCTTCCATATTTCTGACCAGAATAACAATATAAAGACTTCTTGGGTATCTTGTTCAAGGCAGATCACTTGCTTGCTGTCTAGGTTAGGTCAAGTCCGAATGTGACCTAAATTGTACAAACCATCACTTTCTTGATCGATCAGATTGCCTTATCTTTGTTTCTTCATCTCTAATCTTTATTTATCTTTTTCATATCAACACTCCCCCTCAAGCTTGACCATAGGGAGTGGTCAAAGCTTGGAAACCATGAAGCATTCCCTCATTAAAACCTTAACTAGGAAAAACCACTTGGGATAAAAACCAAGCCAAGGAAAAAGAGTAGAACACTTCATGGTAAGAGGATCAGTGACATGTGTGGTCCATGAGTCCAAGTTTAGGATTGATGAACTCACAGACTTTGGTGCTTGCTGCCTTAGTGAAAATGTCAGCAAGCTGGTCTTCACTTCTTGTGTAACATGGAAGGATGACATGCTGCTCTACTGCTTGTCTAACCTTATGAGAGTCCACTTCAATGTGTTTAGTCCTCTCATGGAAGATATTATTGGAGGCTATCTGAATTGCAGCCTGATTATCACAATGCATTGTGATTGGTGATGTAGTCTCTATACCCAAGTCTCTTAGCAGGTTCTTGATCCAAATGAGTTCATTAGTAAGCTTCCTCATTGCTCTATATTCAGCCTCAGCACTTGAACATGATACCACCTTCTGCTTCTTGCTCTTCCAAGTGACTAAATTGCCTCCAATGAAAGTGCAATAGCCTCTTGTATACCTCATGTTACTCTATCACCAGCCCAATCTGCATCACAATACCCCACAATCTCAGTGTTCTTGTTCCAACCCATCCATTCTCCTTTTCCTGGTGCTTCTCTTAGATATCTCAAGATCCTCTCCACCATGTTCCAGTGATGTATCTTGGGTGCTTGCATATGCTGACTGACTTGATTGACTGCAAAACACACGTCTTATCTAGTGATGGTAAGGGAGATGAGCTTTCCAACCATTCTCCTATAGTGCTTGACATCTTCATAGGGTTTGTCCTCAACCTCCCCCTCACACAACACCTTATAGCCATCTTCTAGTGGAGTCTTGGCTGCCCTTCCTCCTAGATCACCTGCCTCATTCAACAAATCAATTGTGTACTTCCTCTGGGATAGGAAAAGCCCTTCTTTACACCGGCATATCTCAATTCCTAAGAAGTATTTTAACTCACCCATGTCTTTGATATCAAATGAAAATCTAAGAAAGGTTTTAGTTAAGACGATACCTTCCTTGTCACTCCCAGTGGTGATGATATCGTCCACATACACTAGGATCACCATAATTCCTCGTTGACTAGTGAGAGTGAAGAGGGTGTGATCAGCTTCAGACTTCACAAAACCTCTTTCGTTAAGAGTGGTGCTGAGCTTGTGATACCACGCTCTTGGTGATTGTTTCAACCCATAGATAGCTTTCTCCATTCTAAGAACATTTCCCGGTTTTACAAGGTCTCATGTAGACTTCATCTTCCAGCTTTCCTTGTAGGAAGGCATTCTTCACATCCATCTATCATAGATCCCACTCCAAGTTGACTGCTAAAGAGAGGATGATCCTTATGGTGTGTATTTTGGCCACAGGTGCAAAAGTATCAAGGTAGTCTTCCCCATATGTCTGAGTAAACCCCCTTGCTACTAGCCTAGTTTTGCGCCTCTCTACTGTTCCATCAGCATTGTACTTGATGGTGAAGATCCAACGGCTTGTCACTGCTTTCTTGCCTTTGGGAAGCTCAGCTTCATACCAAGTATTATTCACTATCATTGCATTGGTTTCTTTTCCAACTGAATCTCTCCACTCTTCATGCTCCATAGCTTCTTCGTATGTCCTTGGGATGTACTCCTGATCCAATTCACCAATGAACACTACATGTTCATGTGGATACTGAGCCAAAGAACACATTACTTTTCCATCACGAAATTGCTCAATATGTTTTAAGCGTGTATTTGGTTCTGGATCATGAACCAACGATTTCTTATGGTATCAGAGCCATGGTTGAGTAGGCGTCTAACTTATGAGTGATTGATAATCTATTAAGTTTCCATCGTTGGTTCTCATAGGATAAAATCTAAGTCCTCCTGAGTGTTTTGTCGGTCTAAGCAAGGTCCTACGTCCCATAGGTACTGGGAAAACAAACCCTTCTAGACAGGATTGTAATGAGTCATAGGTTTTCACCTTTACTGCCAAGAAGGGAAGCATTTTTTAGATCTTCATCATATAAATCCCAATCCGCCTCTACTTCTTCCATATCGGAGAAGAAAGCTGTAAAAGATTCAAAAAAGATAGTAACTAGTCAAGAAACAACTATAGATGATTTCCAAGGATCAATTGATAACTAGGAGATCCCAAGAGTACATAAAGATCAAATTTACCAAATCTCAAAAATAAAATTTCTAAGAACATTTTTTTTCTATTAATACTGAGGAACGTGATATTCAACTTACAAAACCTTTTTAGACAATCCATTTATTTTTGGAAAGTGCTTTACAAAGGCATAGAGAAAAGAATTTTAAATATATTCATATTGGGTTGGTTCAAGTCGGTATAAAACCGCTTTCAAAAGAAGGATTAAACACTTCAATATAAAATATTTTAAGAGACACAAGATTTAAAGTATTTGAAGATTCTTTGTTAAGCTCGGTTGAATCTAGTTTATGTACCGGACCAAATTCATTTGATCGATATCCAAACTTTACTGTCTCTTTAAATGACAAAAATATATTAAAGTCTTTGGTGGTACAAGTTAAAACACACAACTATGAAATGTTTGAAGGATCAATTCCAATTGCTCTAATTATTAGATTTCATTACAAAGCTATGACTAGTGATTTCTCGTCAAAAGTAAAAATTTCCAGAAAAAAGGGGAGACCCTGTTACTTCAAACAGATCTTTCGAGATCCAACCCCGTTATTCGAAGATCCATCCAGTGGAAAGATATAAATCTTCCAGACGAATGGGTCCTCGAAGGAGCTGTCCAACCAAAACTCCCTACACCCCAATAACCTATAAAACCAAATACACGCTTAAACCATATTGAGCAATTTCGTGATGGAAAAGTAAAGTTGTCATTTATCAGAAGTAACCAAGATAGAATTGATGAATATTTGTGTGAATCTTCTTCTAATCCAGGATCTATTGATTTAGGAAGAGTCTCACAATTAGGTCATGATTTTGTTAGAGAAGAAAAAAGAATGAATTATCGTCCCCGGTTTTCAACCTCAGATATTCCAAATTTTGTTTTAAGAAATGTGAACTTTCAGTCACAAATACCAAAACCGGTTTACTCTACACAAAATGATCTTTCACAAAATGAATTTAACTCATAATCTAAGCCAACAAGTCTTGCTTTTTCAGCCATTACAGATAACATGTTAAATGAATTAAATGTTTTAGAAAAAGAATTTTCAATTGAAAAAGAGTTTTTAAGAGAAGATTTTTACTCTAAAAATAATAGTCAAAAGAGCTCTGGTTCTTCAAGAAACTTTTAAAAGAAAGAGACAACACTCAAAATAAATTTTACAATTATCTACAAACAGATAAGGTACAAATTTTATTTTTTAACTGGTTCAAAGATTATATTTCTGAAAACAAAATAAATATCCTTTTTTCTAAAACAGTCAACCCAATTACTAGTTGCAATAAAACTCCTGAATGGGAAACACTGGCTAATGGTAAAATTACCATCCTCCTCCCCAAGGGATAAAACTAGATTGGTTAGGAACCCCAATCGAAACAATTCCTTTTAAGAGACCTCAAGAAGATGATAAAGCTAATGTAAAAAATATCATTGTTGAAAATAATTTTTCAAACACTAATCTTGGTACAATAAGCAAGCAACTTGATAGGATTGAGAAATCAATACAAAATCAACACCATATTCCAGTGGAGTCTCCTTGGGAAAAGAAAAGCAAAATTCTCATGTTTAAACCTTTCCAAATTTCCAATTCAAGTGTCAAAACTTACCATGACACAAATCTAGAATTCATTCGTGCTCTCCAAAGTCAATTAAGTAAAGTTGAAATAGGAGAAAGTAGCATGCCACATATTTCTGATATTCCCGATACTCCTACTTCAAAACCCCAAATAAATACCCTAGCCAACGATTCAGACATTAGTGAATGCTCTGATCAAAATCCTGTCCCAAAAATAAACCGTCTTGATTGGCAAAACCATCAAGATCGTCAATTAATCTTAGCCCCTGATCTAGGAAAAATCCAACCAATAGAGCAATCGAGGTTTAACTCATCATCAGTCTATGACAGGAATATCGATGGTATATCTGAGTATAATATTTTAAGCTTCCTCCAAAAAATGACAATGGCAGCAAACGCCTATAGAACTCAAATAGGAAATGAGGATAAAACCGTATCTTAACTCCTCATAGCTGGTTTTTAGGGACAGCTTAAAGGATGGTGGGATAATTACCTAACCAGTCATCAACGAACAGAAATCCTCGATTCAATTAAAATGGATGAATATAATGTACCAATCCTAGATAATCTCGGAAATCCTCAACAAGATGATGTTGCCACATTAGTCATAGCCATAACCTTGCATTTTATAGCAGATCATTCCGTCCTTAGAGATAAAAATGCTGAGCTTCTTTCAAATCTTAAATGCAAAAAATTATGTGATTTTCAATGGTACAAAAATATTTTTCTCACTAGAGTTTTACACCGTCAGGATTCTAACCAACCTTTTTGGAAAGAATAATTCCTAGCTGGCTTTCCTACTCTTTTAGGAGACAAAGTTAGAAACAAAATTAGAGATTCCATGGGAACCCAAATAATAGATTATGATGATTTCACTTATAAAGAGTTGTTCAGTATTGTTCAACAAGAAGGTCTTAGGATATGCCAAGACCTGGAACTCCATAAACATCTTAAGTGGGAACTCAAAAGAACGAAACTAGAATTAGGATCTTTCTGTAAACAATTTGAAATAGACCCCAATAATGGTATCAAATCTTGTGTAGGAAATTGCCAAAAAAAAATTACTACTCTAAAAATAAGCCTAGAAAACATTCTAGAAATTATAAGAATTTTAGAAGTCGTGAAAATTCAGGGAAAAAACCCCAAAACAAATTTCCTTCAAAAGAATCTCTAACCAAAAAACTCTTCTATAAAAACCTTACATGCTTCAAATGCAATAAAAAAGGTCACACTTCAAAGTTTTGTCGCTTTAGTCGAAAAATCCAGGAACTAAACCTCGGAGAAGAAATTTCAAGTAAAATATATAATCTCTTACTAAATGATTCTTCCTCATCATATGACTCTGACTCATCCATGAATTCTGAACCCTTCAGGTTGATGAACTAAATAGTTCATCACCTAGTTCAGAGTCAAATGAAAAGAATATCTATGTCCTCACTAAAGATCAAGAATTACAACTTGAAATATTAAATTCCATTTCGGATCCAAGATTAAAACAGAAATTTCTTGAGAAAATCATGTCCTTTTGAATGAAAAAGATGTTAATAAAATAGATAGCTCTCCACAATTTCATGGTCCAACTTCCTCCAAATTCTCCTATGATCTCACTACCATTCTCAACAAAAGAAAGAAAGACACCTCGAAAACAACAATACAAGATCTTAGAATTGAAATAAAAGAAGTAAAAATGAGTTAAAAATCCTTAAAGAAAAACAAAAACAAGATTCTGAGTATTTACACTCAATTATATCTTCTATCAAATTTCATCATGATTCTAGTTCGGAAGAACAAGAAAATGATTGCTTAAACAATGAAGATGAAAATCTCAAAGAACAAATTCAATCTC
>CAJHQQ010003954.1:0-35154 GCA_905132885.1 Moricandia moricandioides | reverse complement strand
AGAAGCTTGATTGGACTCATAAATCAGTGTCAATCACCCTGAAGTTGACTCAAGATCATCGGAGTTATGATGAAGAAGTTATCCCACTTTTAACCGAAGTGATCCAGTGTACCCTGTTTGGAGATTTGGCAATTTTTCTTGATACTAATAAAACCAGAATGAATCACGATGTAAGAAGCTTGATTTGGACTCATAAATCAGTGGATGAATCACCCTGAAGTTGAATCAATATCATAGGAGTTATGATGAAGAAGTTATCCCACTTTTAACCGAAGTGATTCCAGTTTACCCTGTTTTGGAGATTTGGCAATTTCTTCTTGATACTAATAAAACCAGAATGAATCACGATGTAAGAATCTTGATTTGGACTCATAAATCAAGTGGATAATCACCCTGAAGTTGAATCAAGATCATAGGAGTTATGATGAAGAAGTTATCCCACTTTTAAACCGAAGTGATTCCAGTTTTACCCTGTTTGGAGATTTTGGCAATTTCTTCTTGGATACTAATTAAACCAGAAATGAATCCACGATGTAAGAAGCTTGATTTGGACTCATAAATCAGTGTGAATCACCCTGAAGTTGAATCAAGATCATAGGAGTTATGATGAAGAAGTTATCCACTTTTAACCGAAGTGATTCCAGTTTACCCTGTTTGGAGATTTGGCAATTTCTTCTTGATACTAATAAAACCAGAATGAATCACGATGTAAGAAGCTTTATTTGGACCAATAAATCAGTGTAGAATCACCCTGAGTTGAATCAATATCATAGAGTTATGATGAAGAAGTTATCCCACTTTTAACCGAAGTGATCCCATTTACCCTATTTGGAGATTTGGCAATTTTTCTTGATACTAATAAAACCAGAATGAATCACGATGTAAGAAGCTTGATTTGGACTCATAAATCAGTGTATGAATCACCACTGAAGTTGAACAGATCATAGGAGTGATGAAGAAGTTATTCCCACTTTAACCGAAGTTGATTCCATGTTTGCCCTTTTGAGATTTGGCAATTTCTTCTTTTCTATACAATATAATCAAGAAGAAATTGCCAAATCTCCAAAAAGGGTAAACTGGAATCACTTCGGTTAAAAGTGGGATAACTTCTTCATCATAACTCCTATGATATTGATTCAACTTCAGGGTGATTATCCACTGATTTATGAGTCCAAATCAAGCTTCTTACATCGTGATTCATTCTGGTTTTATTAGTATCAAGAAGAAATTGCCAAATCTCCAAACAGGGTAAACTGGAATCACTTCGGTTAAAAGTGGGATAACTTCTTCATCATAACTCCTATGATATTGATTCAACTTCAGGGTGATTATCCACTGATTTATGAGTCCAAATCAAGCTTCTTACATCGTGATTCATTCTGGTTTTATTAGTATCAAGAAGAAATTGCCAAATCTCCAAAAAGGGTAAACTGGAATCACTTCGGTTAAAAGTGGGATAACTTCTTCATCATAACTCCTATGATATTGATTCAACTTCAGGGTGATTATCCACTGATTTATGAGTCCAAATCAAGCTTCTTACATCGTGATTCATTCTGGTTTTATTAGTATCAAGAAGAAATTGCCAAATCTCCAAAAAGGGTAAACTGGAATCACTTCGGTTAAAAGTGGGATAACTTCTTCATCATAACTCCTATGATATTGATTCAACTTCAGGGTGATTATCCACTGATTTATGAGTCCAAATCAAGCTTCTTACATCGTGATTCATTCTGGTTTTATTAGTATCAAGAAGAAATTGCCAAATCTCCAAAAAGGGTAAACTGGAATCACTTCGGTTAAAAGTGGGATAACTTCTTCATCATAACTCCTATGATATTGATTCAACTTCAGGGTGATTATCCACTGATTTATGAGTCCAAATCAAGCTTCTTACATCGTGATTCATTCTGGTTTTATTAGTATCAAGAAGAAATTGCCAAATCTCCAAAAAGGGTAAACTGGAATCACTTCGGTTAAAAGTGGGATAACTTCTTCATCATAACTCCTATGATATTGATTCAACTTCAGGGTGATTATCCACTGATTTATGAGTCCAAATCAAGCTTCTTACATCGTGATTCATTCTGGTTTTATTAGTATCAAGAAGAAATTGCCAAATCTCCAAAAAGGGTAAACTGGAATCACTTCGGTTAAAAGTGGGATAACTTCTTCATCATAACTCCTATGATATTGATTCAACTTCAGGGTGATTATCCACTGATTTATGAGTCCAAATCAAGCTTCTTACATCGTGATTCATTCTGGTTTTATTAGTATCAAGAAGAAATTGCCAAATCTCCAAAAAGGGTAAACTGGAATCACTTCGGTTAAAAGTGGGATAACTTCTTCATCATAACTCCTATGATATTGATTCAACTTCAGGGTGATTATCCACTGATTTATGAGTCCAAATCAAGCTTCTTACATCGTGATTCATTCTGGTTTTATTAGTATCAAGAAGAAATTGCCAAATCTCCAAAAAGGGTAAACTGGAATCACTTCGGTTAAAAGTGGGATAACTTCTTCATCATAACTCCTATGATATTGATTCAACTTCAGGGTGATTATCCACTGATTTATGAGTCCAAATCAAGCTTCTTACATCGTGATTCATTCTGGTTTTATTAGTATCAAGAAGAAATTGCCAAATCTCCAAAAGGGTAAACTGGAATCACTTCGGTTAAAAGTGGGATAACTTCTTCATCATAACTCCTATGATATTGATTCAACTTCAGGGTGATTATCCACTGATTTATGAGTCCAAATCAAGCTTCTTACATCGTGATTCATTCTGGTTTTATTAGTATCAAGAAGAAATTGCCAAATCTCCAAAAAGGGTAAACTGGAATCACTTCGGTTAAAAGTGGGATAACTTCTTCATCATAACTCCTATGATATTGATTCAACTTCAGGGTGATTATCCACTGATTTATGAGTCCAAATCAAGCTTCTTACATCGTGATTCATTCTGGTTTTATTAGTATCAAGAAGAAATTGCCAAATCTCCAAAAAGGGTAAACTGGAATCACTTCGGTTAAAAGTGGGATAACTTCTTCATCATAACTCCTATGATATTGATTCAACTTCAGGGTGATTATCCACTGATTTATGAGTCCAAATCAAGCTTCTTACATCGTGATTCATTCTGGTTTTATTAGTATCAAGAAGAAATTGCCAAATCTCCAAAAAGGGTAAACTGGAATCACTTCGGTTAAAAGTGGGATAACTTCTTCATCATAACTCCTATGATATTGATTCAACTTCAGGGTGATTATCCACTGATTTATGAGTCCAAATCAAGCTTCTTACATCGTGATTCATTCTGGTTTTATTAGTATCAAGAAGAAATTGCCAAATCTCCAAACAGGGTAAACTGGAATCACTTCGGTTAAAAGTGGGATAACTTCTTCATCATAACTCCTATGATATTGATTCAACTTCAGGGTGATTATCCACTGATTTATGAGTCCAAATCAAGCTTCTTACATCGTGATTCATTCTGGTTTTATTAGTATCAAGAAGAAATTGCCAAATCTCCAAAAGGGTAAACTGGAATCACTTCGGTTAAAAGTGGGATAACTTCTTCATCATAACTCCTATGATATTGATTAAACTTCAGGGTGATTATCCACTGATTTATGAGTCCAAATCAAGCTTCTTACATCGTGATTCATTCTGGTTTTATTAGTATCAAGAAGAAATTGCCAAATCTCCAAACAGGGTAAACTGGAATCACTTCGGTTAAAAGTGGGATAACTTCTTCATCATAACTCCTATGATATTGATTCAACTTCAGGGTGATTATCCACTGATTTATGAGTCCAAATCAAGCTTCTTACATCGTGATTCATTCTGGTTTTATTAGTATCAAGAAGAAATTGCCAAATCTCCAAAAAGGGTAAACTGGAATCACTTCGGTTAAAAGTGGGATAACTTCTTCATCATAACTCCTATGATATTGATTCAACTTCAGGGTGATTATCCACTGATTTATGAGTCCAAATCAAGCTTCTTACATCGTGATTCATTCTGGTTTTATTAGTATCAAGAAGAAATTGCCAAATCTCCAAAAAGGGTAAACTGGAATCACTTCGGTTAAAAGTGGGATAACTTCTTCATCATAACTCCTATGATATTGATTCAACTTCAGGGTGATTATCCACTGATTTATGAGTCCAAATCAAGCTTCTTACATCGTGATTCATTCTGGTTTTATTAGTATCAAGAAGAAATTGCCAAATCTCCAAAAAGGGTAAACTGGAATCACTTCGGTTAAAAGTGGGATAACTTCTTCATCATAACTCCTATGATCTTGATTCTACTTCAGGGTGATTATCCACTGATTTATGAGTCCAAATCAAGCTTCTTACATCGTGATTCATTCTGGTTTATTAGTATCAAGAAGAAATTGCCAAATCTCCAAACAGGGTAAACTGGAATCACTTCGGTTAAAAGTGGGATAACTTCTTCATCATAACTCCTATGATATTGATTCAACTTCAGGGTGATTATCCACTGATTTATGAGTCCAAATCAAGCTTCTTACATCGTGATTCATTCTGGTTTTATTAGTATCAAGAAGAAATTGCCAAATCTCCAAACAGGGTAAACTGGAATCACTTCGGTTAAAAGTGGGATAACTTCTTCATCATAACTCCTATGATATTGATTCAACTTCAGGGTGATTATCCACTGATTTATGAGTCCAAATCAAGCTTCTTACATCGTGATTCATTCTGGTTTTATTAGTATCAAGAAGAAATTGCCAAATCTCCAAACAAGGGTAAACTGGAATCACTTCGGTTAAAAGTGGGATAACTTCTTCATCATAACTCCTATGATATTGATTCAACTTCAGGGTGATTATCCACTGATTTATGAGTCCAAATCAAGCTTCTTACATCGTGATTCATTCTGGTTTTATTAGTATCAAGAAGAAATTGCCAAATCTCCAAACAGGGTAAACTGGAATCACTTCGGTTAAAAGTGGGATAACTTCTTCATCATAACTCCTATGATATTGATTCAACTTCAGGGTGATTATCCACTGATTTATGAGTCCAAATCAAGCTTCTTACATCGTGATTCATTCTGGTTTTATTAGTATCAAGAAGAAATTGCCAAATCTCCAAACAGGGTAAACTGGAATCACTTCGGTTAAAAGTGGGATAACTTCTTCATCATAACTCCTATGATATTGATTCAACTTCAGGGTGATTATCCACTGATTTATGAGTCCAAATCAAGCTTCTTACATCGTGATTCATTCTGGTTTTATTAGTATCAAGAAGAAATTGCCAAATCTCCAAACAGGGTAAACTGGAATCACTTCGGTTAAAAGTGGGATAACTTCTTCATCATAACTCCTATGATATTGATTCAACTTCAGGGTGATTATCCACTGATTTATGAGTCCAAATCAAGCTTCTTACATCGTGATTCATTCTGGTTTTATTAGTATCAAGAAGAAATTGCCAAATCTCCAAACAGGGTAAACTGGAATCACTTCGGTTAAAAGTGGGATAACTTCTTCATCATAACTCCTATGATATTGATTCAACTTCAGGGTGATTATCCACTGATTTATGAGTCCAAATCAAGCTTCTTACATCGTGATTCATTCTGGTTTTATTAGTATCAAGAAGAAATTGCCAAATCTCCAAACAGGGTAAACTGGAATCACTTCGGTTAAAAGTGGGATAACTTCTTCATCATAACTCCTATGATATTGATTCAACTTCAGGGTGATTATCCACTGATTTATGAGTCCAAATCAAGCTTCTTACATCGTGATTCATTCTGGTTTTATTAGTATCAAGAAGAAATTGCCAAATCTCCAAACAGGGTAAACTGGAATCACTTCGGTTAAAAGTGGGATAACTTCTTCATCATAACTCCTATGATATTGATTCAACTTCAGGGTGATTATCCACTGATTTATGAGTCCAAATCAAGCTTCTTACATCGTGATTCATTCTGGTTTTATTAGTATCAAGAAGAAATTGCCAAATCTCCAAACAGGGTAAACTGGAATCACTTCGGTTAAAAGTGGGATAACTTCTTCATCATAACTCCTATGATATTGATTCAACTTCAGGGTGATTATCCACTGATTTATGAGTCCAAATCAAGCTTCTTACATCGTGATTCATTCTGGTTTTATTAGTATCAAGAAGAAATTGCCAAATCTCCAAAAAGGGTAAACTGGAATCACTTCGGTTAAAAGTGGGATAACTTCTTCATCATAACTCCTATGATATTGATTCAACTTCAGGGTGATTATCCACTGATTTATGAGTCCAAATCAAGCTTCTTACATCGTGATTCATTCTGGTTTTATTAGTATCAAGAAGAAATTGCCAAATCTCCAAACAGGGTAAACTGGAATCACTTCGGTTAAAAGTGGGATAACTTCTTCATCATAACTCCTATGATATTGATTCAACTTCAGGGTGATTATCCACTGATTTATGAGTCCAAATCAAGCTTCTTACATCGTGATTCATTCTGGTTTTATTAGTATCAAGAAGAAATTGCCAAATCTCCAAACAGGGTAAACTGGAATCACTTCGGTTAAAAGTGGGATAACTTCTTCATCATAACTCCTATGATATTGATTCAACTTCAGGGTGATTATCCACTGATTTATGAGTCCAAATCAAGCTTCTTACATCGTGATTCATTCTGGTTTTATTAGTATCAAGAAGAAATTGCCAAATCTCCAAACAGGGTAAACTGGAATCACTTCGGTTAAAAGTGGGATAACTTCTTCATCATAACTCCTATGATATTGATTCAACTTCAGGGTGATTATCCACTGATTTATGAGTCCAAATCAAGCTTCTTACATCGTGATTCATTCTGGTTTTATTAGTATCAAGAAGAAATTGCCAAATCTCCAAAAAGGGTAAACTGGAATCACTTCGGTTAAAAGTGGGATAACTTCTTCATCATAACTCCTATGATATTGATTCAACTTCAGGGTGATTATCCACTGATTTATGAGTCCAAATCAAGCTTCTTACATCGTGATTCATTCTGGTTTTATTAGTATCAAGAAGAAATTGCCAAATCTCCAAAAAGGGTAAACTGGAATCACTTCGGTTAAAAGTGGGATAACTTCTTCATCATAACTCCTATGATATTGATTCAACTTCAGGGTGATTATCCACTGATTTATGAGTCCAAATCAAGCTTCTTACATCGTGATTCATTCTGGTTTTATTAGTATCAAGAAGAAATTGCCAAATCTCCAAACAGGGTAAACTGGAATCACTTCGGTTAAAAGTGGGATAACTTCTTCATCATAACTCCTATGATATTGATTCAACTTCAGGGTGATTATCCACTGATTTATGAGTCCAAATCAAGCTTCTTACATCGTGATTCATTCTGGTTTTATTAGTATCAAGAAGAAATTGCCAAATCTCCAAACAGGGTAAACTGGAATCACTTCGGTTAAAAGTGGGATAACTTCTTCATCATAACTCCTATGATATTGATTCAACTTCAGGGTGATTATCCACTGATTTATGAGTCCAAATCAAGCTTCTTACATCGTGATTCATTCTGGTTTTATTAGTATCAAGAAGAAATTGCCAAATCTCCAAACAGGGTAAACTGGAATCACTTCGGTTAAAAGTGGGATAACTTCTTCATCATAACTCCTATGATATTGATTCAACTTCAGGGTGATTATCCACTGATTTATGAGTCCAAATCAAGCTTCTTACATCGTGATTCATTCTGGTTTTATTAGTATCAAGAAGAAATTGCCAAATCTCCAAAAAGGGTAAACTGGAATCACTTCGGTTAAAAGTGGGATAACTTCTTCATCATAACTCCTATGATATTGATTCAACTTCAGGGTGATTATCCACTGATTTATGAGTCCAAATCAAGCTTCTTACATCGTGATTCATTCTGGTTTTATTAGTATCAAGAAGAAATTGCCAAATCTCCAAAAAGGGTAAACTGGAATCACTTCAGTTAAAAGTGGGATAACTTCTTCATCATAACTCCTATGATATTGATTCAACTTCAGGGTGATTATCCACTGATTTATGAGTCCAAATCAAGCTTCTTACATCGTGATTCATTCTGGTTTTATTAGTATCAAGAAGAAATTGCCAAATCTCCAAAAAGGGTAAACTGGAATCACTTCGGTTAAAAGTGGGATAATTTCTTCATCATAACTCCTATGATATTGATTCAACTTCAGGGTGATTATCCACTGATTTATGAGTCCAAATCAAGCTTCTTACATCGTGATTCATTCTGGTTTTATTAGTATCAAGAAGAAATTGTCAAATCTCCAAAAAGGGTAAACTGGAATCACTTCGGTTAAAAGTGGGATAACTTCTTCATCATAACTCCTATGATATTGATTCAACTTCAGGGTGATTATCCACTGATTTATGAGTCCAAATCAAGCTTCTTACATCGTGATTCATTCTGGTTTTATTAGTATCAAGAAGAAATTGCCAAATCTCCAAAAAGGGTAAACTGGAATCACTTCGGTTAAAAGTGGGATAACTTCTTCATCATAACTCCTATGATATTGATTCAACTTCAGGGTGATTATCCACTGATTTATGAGTCCAAATCAAGCTTCTTACATCGTGATTCATTCTGGTTTTATTAGTATCAAGAAGAAATTGCCAAATCTCCAAAAAGGGTAAACTGGAATCACTTCGGTTAAAAGTGGGATAATTTCTTCATCATAACTCCTATGATATTGATTCAACTTCAAGGTGATTATCCACTCATTTATGAGTCCAAATCAAGCTTCTTACATCGTGATTCATTCTTGTTTTATTCGTATCAAGAAGAAATTGCCAAATCTCCAAAAAGGGAAAACTGGAATCACTTCGGTTAAAAGTGGGATAATTTCTTCATCATAACTCATATGATCTTGATTCTACGTCAGGATGACTCTGCACTGATTTATGAGTCCAAATCAAGCTTCTTACATCTTGATTCATTCTGGTTTGATTAGAATCAAGAAAAAATTGCCAAATCTCCAAACAGGGTAAACTGGAATCACTTCGGTTAAAAGTGGAATAACTTCTTCATCATAACTCCTATGATATTGATTCAACTTCAGGGTGATTATCCACTGATTTATGAGTCCAAATCAAGCTTCTTACATCGTGATTCATTCTGGTTTTATTAGTATCAAGAAGAAATTGCCAAATCTCCAAAAAGGGTAAACTGGAATCACTTCGGTTAAAAGTGGGATAACTTCTTCATCATAACTCCTATGATATTGATTCTACTTCAGGGTGATTATCCACTCATTTATGAGTCCAAATAAAGCTTCTTACATCGTGATTCATTCTGGTTTTATTAGTATCAAGATGAAATTGCCAAATCTCCAAAAAGGGTAAACTAGGATCACTTCAATTAAAAGTGGGATAACTTCTTCATCATAACTCCTATGATATTGATTCAACTTCAGGGTGATTTTACACTGATTAATGAGTCGAAATCAAGCTTCTTACATCGTGCTTCATTCTGGTTTTATTAGTGTCAAGAAGAAATTGCCAAATCTCCAAACAGGGTAAACTGGAATCACTTCGGTTAAAAGTGGGATAACTTTTTCATCATAACTCCTATGATATTGATTCTACTTCAGGGTGATTATCCACTGATTTATGAGTCCAAATCAAGCTTCTTACATCGTGATTCATTCTGGTTTTTTAGTATCAAGAAGAAATTGCCAAATCTCCAAAAGGGTAAACTGGAATCACTTCAGTTAAAAGTGGGATAACTTCTTCATCATAACTCCTATGATATTGATTCAACTTCAGGGTGATTATCCACTGATTTATGAGTCCAAATCAAGCTTCCTACATCGTGATTCCTTCTTTTTTTACTAGTATCAAGAGGAAATTGCCAAATCACCAAACAGGGTAAACTGGAATCACTTCAGTTAAAAGTGGGATAACTTCTTCATCATAACTCCTATGATATTGATTCAACTTCAGGGTGATTATCCACTGATTTATGAGTCCAAATCAAGCTTCTTACATCGTGATTCATTCTGGTTTTATTAGTATCAAGAAGAAATTGCCAAATCTCCAAAAAGGGTAAACTGGAATCACTTCGGTTAAAAGTGGGATAATTTCTTCATCATAACTCCTATGATATTGATTCAACTTCAGGGTGATTATCCACTGATTTATGAGTCCAAATCAAGCTTCTTACATCGTGATTCATTCTGGTTTTATTAGTATCAAGAAGAAATTGCCAAATCTCCAAAAAGGGTAAACTGGAATCACTTCGGTTAAAAGTGGGATAATTTCTTCATCATAACTCCTATGATATTGATTCAACTTCAGGGTGATTATCCACTGATTTATGAGTCCAAATAAAGCTTCTTACATCATGATTCATTCTGGTTTTATTCGTATCAAGAAGAAATTGCCAAATCGCCAAAAAGGGAAAACTGGAATCACTTCGGTTAAAAGTGGGATAATTTCTTCATCATAACTTGATGCGTCCCTAGGATGCTCTTTGGTTGATGGGAATGGATAGATCCTTGCAAGAACGAATCAGAGACTCAAGTTCTTCAAGGCGTGTGGATTGAATGGTGACACAAGAGGGATGAATGGTCTCTTGATACTCCTAGATGAATGGTTTGGATATGACACACCAAACTAAACACCCTTAGACTCTGGATATGACACACCAGAACTCGGCACACTTCTTTTAGAGAGAGAGAGCCGTATAAGATGAATGTAACTTGTTTAATAAAAGACTGGATCATTACAAGAGGGTGTAGAGAACCCTTTAAATAGGAAACCAGAGAACATACTCTCTAGGGTTTCGACCATAAACCAAAAAAGGAAAGAAAGAAAACTATAGTCTAAGTTTAACATAAGTTTAGAATGAAATAAAAATGGAACTTCATGTAGTCTTGGACCGAGAATAGCACTTAGGTGATGTGTAGACAAGTTGTGGCCTCGTTAAAAACCTCCCTCCTGGAAAACCTCGTGGGACAAAACCAAAAGCAAGGAAAAGAGCACACACCCCATGTCTTGCCTAGACACTAACTCAGCTTGATGTAGAGATGGCTTGAATGGTGATCAAGACATCTCGGATCAGACCTTGTCCAAGACTTTGTTGTTTTGGATGTGAAGTGAGTAATCCAACAACATTCTCCTTAAGCTTCTTGACTCTGGAACGAGTCATGGGACCTTCAGGAATGGCTAGAGCATCCTCATCACGTGGTTGATGCATTGTGGCTTCATGTGGCTCATCTAGACTCTCCTTGTTCTCCTTAGTGATCCGGTCCATGATCACATCAAATGCACTCTTAAATGTTGCATCCTCAAGCTCTTCAGGTTCAGGTTCATGCTTCCATTCTTTGGTGCTTTCCAGGATCACATCATCCCCTCCCTCTTCAAAAAGATTTGTCCTCAAATCGGTTTTACCTACAATAGAGGGGACCAAGTCAGTAACATTGAAGTTTAAAATCAGATTACACTTACCTTGCAAGCCTCTTTGATAGGCATTGTTGCTGACTGGTTTGGATATGTAGAAGGCACTAATCCATTTAGTTCCTGATTCATTACTTAAACCTGACATGTTGAAACAAAGCAAGTTAGCACATGAAAGTTTATCAAAGAGTAATAATCTTATCCCAAATTGGTTTTTGCTCGGTTTTGGCTTGTGTGCTGCTTCTGGTGGTGCTTCTTTGATGAGGATGAAGATAGTGACGTCCTGGTGCTTATCCTGATCCAAATCAGGTGGCTTGAACCGCTTGTCTTCCACATGCTTGTTCTTTCTTCTTGTATGCTTCCAAGCTTCATCATAATCTGCACATGGCTCTTTTGACAAAAACAAGTGCATCATATCTGTGTAATTGATAAAAGAACTCTTGAAAACATGATCACTTACCTTAGCATGCTCACCTGGTCGCCATATATAGGATTGAGATGTTTTAAACTCAGGAAAATTCAAAGATAGCCAATACAGGATCACCCGATTTGTAGAACCCATAACTCTTTCATCTGAGAAAGTTTTGACTTGATTCCAATTCGACGTGTGCCCCTGATGAGTTAGGTTTCCATGGCAGTCGAGTTTGATGGTTAACTCCTTGTGGTTGTTGAGATATGACCCTCGGACTGTCCCTATGTCAAGGCTGGCGGCTAGACAGTTTCCAAGGTTTGATGGTTGCATCTTCAACTTAGCCAACAACCCATTCTTGATACTCTGATCATTATCATATGATGCGTCCCTAGGATGCTCTTTGGTTGATGGGAATGGATAGATCCTTGCAAGAACGAATCAGAGACTCAAGTCCTTCAAGGCGTGTGGATTGAATGGTGACACAAGAGGGATGGATGATCTCTTGATACTCCTAGATGAATAACTTGGATATGACACACCAAATTAGACACCCTTAGGTCTCTGGATATTACACACCAGAACTCGACACCTTCTAGAGAGAGAGAGCCGACAAGAATGAATGTAACTTGTTTAATAAAAGACTGGATGATTACAAGAGGGTGTAGAGAACCCTTTAAATAGGAAACCAGAGAACATACTCTCTAGGGTTTCGACCATAAACCAAAAAAGGAAAGAAAGAAAACTATAGTCTAAGTTTAACATAAGTTTAGAATGAAATAAAAAATGGAACTTCATGTAGTCTTGGACCGAGAATAGCACTTAGGTGATGTGTAGACAAGTTGTGGCCTCGTTAAAAACCTCCCTCCTGGAAAACCTCGTGGGACAAAACCAAAAGCAAGGAAAAGAGCACACAACCCATGTCTTGCCTAGACACTAACTCAGCTTGATGTAGAGATGGCTTGAATGGTGATCAAGACATCTCGGATCAGACCTTGTCCAAGACTTTGTTGTTGTGGATGTGAAGTGAGTAATCCAACAACATTCTCCTTAAGCTTCTTGACTCTGGAACGAGTCATGGGACCTTCAGGAATGGCTAGAGCATCCTCATCACGTGGTTGATGCATTGTGGCTTCATGTGGCTCATCTAGACTCTCCTCCTTGTTCTCCTTAGTGATCCGGTCCATGATCACAACAAATGCACTCTTAAAGGTTGCATCCTCAAGCTCTTCAGGTTCATGTTCAAGCTTCCATTCTTTGGTGCTTTCCAGGATCACATCATCCCCTCCCTCTTCAAAAAGATTTGTCCTCAAATCTGTTTTACCTACAATAGAGGGGACCAAGTCAGTAACATTGAAGTTTAAAATCAGATTACACTTACCTTGCAAGCCTCTTTGATAGGCATTGTTGCTGACTGGTTTGGATATGTAGAAGGCACTAATCCATTTAGTTCCTGATTCATTACTTAAACCTGACATGTTGAAACAAAGCAAGTTAGCACATGAAAGTTTATCAAAGAGTAATAATCTTATCCCAAATTGGTTTTTGCTCGGTTTTGGCTTGTGTGCTGCTTCTGGTGGTGCTTCTTTGATGAGGATGAAGCTAGTGACGTCCTGGTGCTTATCCTGATCCAAATCAGGTGGCTTGAACCGCTTGTCTTCCACATGCTTGTTCTTTCTTCTTGTATGCTTCCAAGCTTCATCATAATCTGCACATGGCTCTTTTGACAAAAACAAGTGCATCATATCTGTGTAATTGATAAAAGAACTCTTGAAAACATGATCACTTACCTTAGCATGCTCACCTGGTCGCCATATATAGGATTGAGATGTTTTAAACTCAGGAAAATTCAAAGATAGCCAATACAGGATCACCCGATTTGTAGAACCCATAACTCTTTCATCTGAGAAAGTTTTGACTTGATTCCAATTCGACGTGTGCCCCTGATGAGTTAGGTTTCCATGGCAGTCGAGTTTGATGGTTAACTCCTTGTGGTTGTTGAGATATGACCCTCGGACTGTCCCTATGTCAAGGCTGGCGGCTAGACAGTTTCCAAGGTTTGGTGGTTGCATCTTCAACTTAACCAACAACCCATGCTTGATACTCTGATCATTATCATAGCTTATCTTTTCCCAAATGGTAGATCTCAAAACAGTTTGACCTGTACTCACAGCAAGCAAATCAGGTTTCATGTTTTTCTTTGAGTTTAGATAGTTACCCCGGGTTGGTTCCTTTGGAGATTGTTGTAGACTAAGTTCCTCTGGTGGTTTCTCTTTGATTTGAGAAGAAAACATGAGTTCTTCTCCTGCTCCAGTAATCACTTCACCATTGACTCTAGTGAATTCTTCATCTCCAATTACATTTTGATAATCTTTGCATTGGTACTGAAGTTGATGCATATCTGGTGGCTTCCATATCTTGATATGGTCAAGATGCAAGTCCTTTTGATCAACTTCAAACTCCTTATGACCCCAACTTGTTCTAGCACGAACAGAGCACTCTCCAAGGGTGATAATCTTGTGGAAATATCCTCCAGGTCTCCACGAGTAGGTCTGTGACCTTCCAGCACAATCAGCTATAAGTTTCTCTTGGGAAAGATCCAAACCGGCATGTTTTGCAAAACTAGCAATATCTTGATGATCAGAAGGCCATTTTCTGTGTTGTCTGGTTTGTTGGATCCGTGACTGAATTGGCTTCATTCTCCAGTTGGTTTCATAGTGAAACTCTTGCTGAGCTGAGACGTGCAACCCCTTATCTTCAGAGGATGAGAAATCTACAAAATCCAATGTTGGTGCAGCTGAACTCTTCTTAACCTGTTTGATCTTGTTCTTCTGATTCAAGACCTCTCCTCCGGGCTCAAATACAACATGTCTCATGTCCAAGTCGTGTCTTGATAGTTCCACTTCTCCTTTCTTGTACCAAACAAAAGGAGTGAACAGAAAAGTACCTAATAAGGTCCTTTGGAAATCACATGGATCAAAGACAATTAGTTGATTCATTCTGTGAGCTCTCTGAGGTTCCTTGGTTGTCTTCTCTGCTACCATGTGTTGTGTTAAAGGGACCATGACGTTCTGAACAGGCTGTTCTTCTTTATGAAAGGTATGGGAGGTCACCTTGTCTTGATCTTCTTGGATAGGCGCAACTGGTGCTGGTTCTTGATGTTGTGCTTCAATGGATGGACGTGTTGTGTTGGTCCGTTTGATTTGCTTCTCCACACCCATCATTACTTGTAACAAAGCCTCCTTAACCTCTTCACTGAATAAACAGAATTGTTTATCTTCTTTAGATGGCTTAGAGACTGGTTCCTTTCCATCAAGGCTTTCAATCTTCTTCTCCCACTCAGCTTTGCCATGGAATGGGGGTATCTTGATCTTCAAACCAGCAAGCTCATCTCCCTGGTTCATCCTTCTCTTGTGGACACGCCTATGTCTTCTTGAGGATGAACTGAGGTGCTCAGACTCATTGTCAGTCTCCTTATAACCATAATGTTCTTGGCGAGTTGCATGAGGTCTCTCCTCTCTCCTCTCTCTTTCTCTTCTAGTCTCTCGGTTTGGTACTTGACTAGTAGCTCTCCTAATGTCTTCTCTAAGCTCTCTCCTGAGGTCATTGAGGTTGGTCCTCATCATCTCGGTCATGGTTGCTACCATGTTTTGGTTAAGTTGAGCCGACATAGTCTCCATGAGATACTTGTCCTTCCTGGCGAGTGAAGCTTCTTCTTAAGACTCGGCTTCCATGCTTCCTGCACGCAAAGGTAACCAAAATAACCAGTAAAAGGTTTCTAGGGAACAAGACAAGCAAAAAGGAAAAAAAGAAAACAAGCAAAAAGGAAAAGAAACAAGCTTGTAATGCAAGACAAAGTGAAATGGAAATTGCCTAAGAAAAGGAAATCGGTTCAAGCAAAAAATGGAATAAGTTTATGCAAAAAGGAAAAACCTCTAAACCTTTTCCTAAACACTCCTAAGGTTTTACTAGCAACCTAACAAGCTTACTTTACTCGTGCTATAAGTGATAAACAACTTAGATACGAGAACAAAGTGATCGACAAAGAAGATGCATGCGGCTAGGGTTACTCTCTCTCTAGGGTTTCCGAAAAAACCAAAAAAGGAAAGTCTAAGAATGCTTGTCTAATCTATTATGAATCTCGAGCAGCCCTAAACAACATAGTCTAATGCTTATTCAAGATGTTATGGATGCTACACGGATGCAAGAATCAAAAGCAAGCAAGAACAAAACAAAGAGAGAAAGCGAACACTTCTTTCTAGCTATGCGAATGATAAACACAAAGAAACAAGAAGGGATAGCGAGTACTTCCCAACCAAAGTTGCTCTGATACCACTTGATGCGTCCCTAGGATGCTCTTTGGTTGATGGGAATGGATAGATCCTTGCAAGAACGAATCAAAGACTCAAGTCCTTCAAGGCGTGTGGATTGAATGGTGACACAAGAGGGATGGATGATCTCTTGATACTCCTAGATGAATAACTTGGATATGACACACCAAATTAGACACCCTTAGGTCTCTGGATATTACACACCAGAACTCGACACCTTCTAGAGAGAGAGAGCCGACAAGAATGAATGTAACTTGTTTAATAAAAGACTGGATGATTACAAGAGGGTGTAGAGAACCCTTTAAATAGGAAACCAGAGAACATACTCTCTAGGGTTTCGACCATAAACCAAAAAAGGAAAGAAAGAAAACTATAGTCTAAGTTTAACATAAGTTTAGAATGAAATAAAAAATGGAACTTCATGTAGTCTTGGACCGAGAATAGCACTTAGGTGATGTGTAGACAAGTTGTGGCCTCGTTAAAAACCTCCCTCCTGGAAAACCTCGTGGGACAAAACCAAAAGCAAGGAAAAGAGCACACACCCCATGTCTTGCCTAGACACTAACTCAGCTTGATGTAGAGATGGCTTGAATGGTGATCAAGACATCTCGGATCAGACCTTGTCCAAGACTTTGTTGTTGTGGATGTGAAGTGAGTAATCCAACAACATTCTCCTTAAGCTTCTTGACTCTGGAACGAGTCATGGGACCTTCAGGAATGGCTAGACCATCCTCATCACGTGGTTGATGCATTGTGGCTTCATGTGGCTCATCTAGACTCTCCTCCTTGTTCTCCTTAGTGATCCGGTCCATGATCACAACAAATGCACTCTTAAAGGTTGCATCCTCAAGCTCTTCAGGTTCATGTTCAAGCTTCCATTCTTTGGTGCTTTCCATGATCACATCATCATAGCTTCTCTTTTCCCAAATGGTAGATCTCAAAACAGTTTGACCTGTACTCACAGCAAGCAAATCAGGTTTCATGTTTTTCTTTGAGTTTAGATAGTTACCCCGGATTGGTTCCTTTGGAGATTGTTGTAGACTAAGTTCCTCTGGTGGTTTCTCTTTGATTTGAGAAGAAAACATGAGTTCTTCTCCTGCTCCAGTAATCACTTCACCATTGACTCTAGTGACTCCTTCATCTCCAATTACATTTTGATAATCTTTGCATTGGTACTGAAGTTGATGCATATCTGGTGGCTTCCATATCTTGATATGGTCAAGATGCAAGTCCTTTTGATCAACTTCAAACTCCTTATGACCCCAACTTGTTCTAGCACGAACAGAGCACTCTCCAAGGGTGATAATCTTGTGGAAATGTTCTCCAGGTCTCCACGAGTAGGTCTGTGACCTTCCAGCACAATCAGACATAAGTTCCTCTTGGGAAAGATCCAAACCGGCATGTTTTGCAAAACTAGCAATATCTTGATGATCAGAAGGCCATTCTCTGTGTTGTCTGGTTTGTTGGATCCGTGACTGATTTGGCTTCATTCTCCAGTTGGTTTCATAGTGAAACTCTTGCTGAGCTGAGACGTGCAACCCCTTTTCTTCAAAGGATGAGAAATCTACAAAATCCAATGTTGGTGCAGCTGAACTCTTCTTAACCTGTTTGATCTTGTTCTTCTGATTCAAGACCTCTCCTCCAGGCTCAAATACAACATGTCTCATGTCCAAGTCGTGTCTTGATAGTTCCACTTCTCCTTTCTTGTACCAAACAAAAGGAGTGAACAGAAAAGTACCTAATAAGGTCCTTTGGAAATCACATGGATCAAAGACAATTAGTTGATTCATTCTGTGAGCTCTCTGAGGTTCCTTGGTTGTCTTCTCTGCTACCATGTGTTGTGTTAAAGGGACCATGACGTTCTGAACAGGCTGTTCTTCTTTATGAAAGGTATGGGAGGTCACCTTGTCTTGATCTTCTTGGATAGGCGCAACTGGTGCTGGTTCTTGATGTTGTGCTTCAATGGATGGACGTGTTGTGTTGGTCCGTTTGATTTGCTTCTCCACACCCATCATTACTTGTAACAAAGCCTCCTTAACCTCTTCACTGAATAAACAGAATTGTTTATCTTCCTTAGATGGCTTAGAGACTGGTTCCTTTCCATCAAGGCTTTCAATCTTCTTCTCCCACTCAGCTTTGCCATGGAATGGGGGTATCTTGATCTTCAAACCAGCAAGCTCATCTCCCTGGTTCATCCTTCTCTTGTGGACACGCCTATGTCTTCTTGAGGATGAACTGAGGTGCTCAGACTCATTGTCAGTCTCCTTATAACCATAATGTTCTTGGCGAGTTGCATGAGGTCTCTCCTCTCTCCTCTCTCTTTCTCTTCTAGTCTCTCGGTTTGGTGCTTGACTAGTAGCTCTCCTGATGTCTTCTCTAAGCTCTCTCCTGATGTCATTGAGGTTGGTCCTCATCATCTCGGTCATGGTTGCTACCATGTTTTGGTTAAGTTGAGCCGACATAGCCTCCATGAGATACTTGTCCTTCCTAGCGAGTGAAGCTTCTTCTTAAGACTCGGCTTCCATGCTTCCTGCACGCAAAGGTAACCAAACTAACCAGTAAAAGGTTTCTAGGGAACAAGACAAGCAAAAAGGAAAAAAGAAAACAAGCAAAAAGGAAAAGAAACAAGCTTGTAATGCAAGACAACAAGTAAAAAGGAAATCGGCTAGAAAAAGGAAAAAGATTCAAGCAAAAAGGAAATGATCTAGCACAATGGAAAAACTTCTTAAACCTTTTCCTAAACTTTTCTAAGGTGTTCTAGCAACTTAACAATCCTAGTATGCTCGTGTTCAAGATGTTAAACAAGTTAAAGCAAGGCAAAAGTGAAAAGGAAATCGGCTAGAAAAAGGAAATCGATTCAAGCAAAAAGGAAAAAGATTCAAGCAAAAAGGAAACACTTCTAAGCTTTTTCCTAATCACTCCTAAGGTTTTCTAGCACCCTAATAGCCTCAATATGCTCGTGTTCAAGGTGATAGACAAGCTAAACTAATGCACAAAGTGTTCAACAAGATGATGCATGCGGCTAGGGTTCTTTATCTCTCTAGGGTTTCCGAAAATTTCAAATAAGGAAAGTCCTATAATTCTTGTCTAAACTCTTATGCAATCACGAGCAGCCCTAGTTAGATGAGTTCTAATGCTTTTTTCAGGATGATATAGATTGCACACGGATTGAAACAAGAAAACAAACAAGAAACAAAAGATGCTACACGGATGCGATTAACAAAGGTAAACAAGAAATCCACAAGAAACAAAAACAAAGAGAGAACGAGTACTTCCCAACCAAAGTTGCTCTGATACCACCTGATGCGTCCCTAGGATGCTCTTTGGTTGATGGGAATGGATAGATCCTTGCAAGAACGAATCAGAGACTCAAGTTCTTCAAGGCGTGTGGATTGAATGGTGACACAAGAGGGATGAATGGTCTCTTGATACTCCTAGATGAATGGTTTGGATATGACACACCAAACTAAACACCCTTAGACTCTGGATATGACACACCAGAACTCGGCACACTTCTTTTAGAGAGAGAGAGCCGTATAAGATGAATGTAACTTGTTTAATAAAAGACTGGATCATTACAAGAGGGTGTAGAGAACCCTTTAAATAGGAAACCAGAGAACATACTCTCTAGGGTTTCGACCATAAACCAAAAAAGGAAAGAAAGAAAACTATAGTCTAAGTTTAACATAAGTTTAGAATGAAATAAAAATGGAACTTCATGTAGTCTTGGACCGAGAATAGCACTTAGGTGATGTGTAGACAAGTTGTGGCCTCGTTAAAAACCTCCCTCCTGGAAAACCTCGTGGGACAAAACCAAAAGCAAGGAAAAGAGCACACACCCCATGTCTTGCCTAGACACTAACTCAGCTTGATGTAGAGATGGCTTGAATGGTGATCAAGACATCTCGGATCAGACCTTGTCCAAGACTTTGTTGTTTTGGATGTGAAGTGAGTAATCCAACAACATTCTCCTTAAGCTTCTTGACTCTGGAACGAGTCATGGGACCTTCAGGAATGGCTAGAGCATCCTCATCACGTGGTTGATGCATTGTGGCTTCATGTGGCTCATCTAGACTCTCCTTGTTCTCCTTAGTGATCCGGTCCATGATCACATCAAATGCACTCTTAAATGTTGCATCCTCAAGCTCTTCAGGTTCAGGTTCATGCTTCCATTCTTTGGTGCTTTCCAGGATCACATCATAACTCCTATGATCTTGATTCTACTTCAGGATGACTCTGCACTGATTTCTGAGTCCAAATCAAGCTTCTTACATCTTGATTCATTCTGGTTTGATTAGAATCAAGAAGAAATTGCCAAATCTCCAAACAGGTTAAACTGGAATCACTTCTGTTAAAAGTGGGATAACTTCTTCATCATAACTCCTATGATATTGATTCAACCTTCGGGGTGATGATCCACTGATTTATGAGTCCACATCAAGATTCTTACATCGTTATTCATTCTGGTTTGATTAGAATCAAGAACAAATTGCCAAATCTCCAAACAGGGTAAACTGGAATCACTTCGGTTAAAAGTAGGATAACTTCTTCATCATAACTCCTATGATCTTGATTCAACTTCAGGGTGATTATACACTGATTAATGAGTCCAAATCAAGCTTCTTACATCGTGATTCATTCTGGTTTTATTAGTGTCAAGAAGAAATTTCCAAATCTTCAAACAAGGTAAACTGGAATCACTTCGGTTAAAAGTGGGATAACTTCTTCATAATAACTCCTATGATATTGATTCAACTTCATGGTGATTATCCACTGATTTATGAGTCCAAATCAAGCTTCTTACATCGTGATTCATTCTGGTTTGATTAGAATCAAGAAGAAATTGCCAAATCTCCAAACAGGGTAAAATGGAATCACTTCAGTTAAAACTTGGATAACTTCTTCATCATAACTCCTATAATATTGATTCAACTTCAGGGTGATTATCCACTGATTTATGAGTCCAAATCAAGCTTCTTACATCGTGATTCATTCTAGTTTAATTAGTATCAAGAAGAAATTGCCAAATCTCCAAACAGGGTAAACTGGAATCACTTCGGTTAAAAGTGGGATAACTTCTTCATCATAACTCCTATGATATTGATTCAACTTCAGGGTAATTATCCACTGATTTATGAGTCCAAATCAAGGTTATTACATCGTGATTCATTCTGGTTTTATCATTATCAAGAAGAAATTGCCAAATCTCCAAACAGGGTAAACTGGAATCACTTCGGTTAAAAGTGGGATAACTTCTTCATCATAACTCCTATGATATTGATTCAAATTCAGGGTGATTATCCACTGATTTATGAGTCCAAATCAAGCTTCTTACATCGTGATTCATTATGGTTTTATTAGTATCAAGAAGAAATTGACAAATCTCCAAAAAGGGTAAACTGGAATCACTTTGGTTAAAAGTGGGATAACTTCTTCATCATAACTCCTATGATATTGATTCAACTTCAGGGTGATTATCCACTGATTTATGAGTCCAAATCAAGCTTCTTACATCGTGATTCATTCTGGTTTTATTAGTATCAAGAAGAAATTACCAAATCTCCAAACAGGGTAAAATGGAATCACTTCGGTTAAAAGTGGGATAACTTCTTCATCATAACTCCTATGTTATTGATTCAACTTCAGGGTGATTATCCACTGATTTATGAGTCCAAATAAAGCTTCTTACATCGTGATTCATTCTGGTTTTATTAGTATCAAGAAGAAATTGTCAAATCTCCAAAAATGGTAAACTGGAATCACTTCGGTTAAAAGTGGGATAACTTCTTCATCATAACTCCTATGATATTGATTCAACTTCAGGCTGATTATCCACTGATTTATGAGTCCAAATCAAGCTTCTTACATCGTGATTCATTCTGGTTTTATTAGTATCAAAAAGAAATTGCCAAATCTCCAAAAAGGGTAAACTGGAATCACTTCGGTTAAAAGTGGGATAACTTCTTCATCATAACTCCTATGATATTGATTCAACTTCAGGGTGATTATCCACTGATTTATGAGTCCAAATCAAGCTTCTTACATCGTGATTCATTCTGGTTTTACTAGTATCAAGAAGAAATTGCCAATTCTCCAAAAAGGGTAAACTGGAATCACTTCGGTTAAAAGTGGGATAATTTCTTCATCATAACTCCTATGATATTGATTCAACTTCAAGGTGATTATCCACTCATTTATGAGTCCAAATCAAGCTTCTTACATCGTGATTCATTCTTGTTTTATTCGTATCAAGAAGAAATTGCCAAATCTCCAAAAAGGGAAAACTGGAATCACTTCGGTTAAAAGTGGGATAATTTCTTCATCATAACTCATATGATCTTGATTCTACGTCAGGATGACTCTGCACTGATTTATGAGTCCAAATCAAGCTTCTTACATCTTGATTCAATCTGGTTTGATTAGAATCAAGAAAAAATTGCCAAATCTCCAAACAGGGTAAACTGGAATCACTTCGGTTAAAAGTGGAATAACTTCTTCATCATAACTCCTATGATATTGATTCAACTTCAGGGTGATTATCCACTGATTTATGAGTCCAAATCAAGCTTCTTACATCGTGATTCATTCTGGTTTTATTAGTATCAAGAAGAAATTGTCAAATCTCAAAAAATGGTAAACTGGAATCACTTCGGTTAAAAGTGGGATAACTTCTTCATCATAACTCCTTTGATATTGATTCAACTTCAGGGTGATTATCCACTGATTTATGAGTCCAAATCAAGCTTCTTACATCGTGATTCATTCTGGTTTTGTTAGTATCAAGAAGAAATTGCCAAATCTCCAAAAAGGGTAAACTGGAATCACTTCGGTTAAAAGTGGGATAACTTCTTCATCATAACTCCTATGATATTGATTCAACTTCAGGGTGATTATCCACTGATTTATGAGTCCAAATCAAGCTTCTTACATCGTGATTCATTCTGGTTTTATTAGTATCAAGAAGAAATTGCCAAATCTCCAAAAAGGGTAAACTGGAATCACTTCGGTTAAAAGTGGGATAATTTCTTCATCATAACTCCTATTAATGACGCCCTAAATTAAAGGATCACTCTGAAATTGGTAAGGGATAATCCTTGACTCCAATGGAACGTGAAACTCCAAAGAAACAAGGCGGTGGATTGAATGGTATGACACAAGAGATGCGGAAGCTCTTGATTTACCGTGGATCGTTAGGTCGCACAGAGGATGCGGAAGGCCTCTGATATTCCAACTCAATGCCCTAGGATATGACACACCTAGACGACAATGAGGTTGACCCCCTGGATATGACGCACCAGGACAGATCGGTTTGATCCCTTGGATATGACGCACCAAGACAGATCGAAAAGTTCCCGAAGGAACAAAACTGAGAAACACTCTCAAGATTCCAAAAATATAACTCACAACTTATTTTATTTCAATGGAGATTACAACTTATTTATAGGAAACTAAACTTGCTCACAAAGCTAGTTATTTAATAGTCTAGGAAATCACAAAACAATGCATGGAGGAGAGAGAAGCTTTCCATGCAATTTATTCTCCAATTTTCGTCACTCTTTTTAGACAGCAAGGAAACCACTTGATTTTGGATCTTCTTGGGCTTGGAACTTGATAAAATTGGGCTGATTTTGATGTATAACCTCTTGGACCACTTTCCTGACCAAAACACAAGCAAAAACCATCACTTTTAGCCCACCTCGTCCACACACACACACCCATAAGCCAAGACTTCTTTCTATTTGTTTCTGTTGCTGATTCAGGTTACATCACCTATGATATTGATTCAACTTCAAGGTGATTATCCACTCATTTATGAGTCCAAATCAAGCTTCTTACATCGTGATTCATTCTGGTTTTATTAGTATCAAGAAGAAATTGTCAAATCTCCAAAAATGGTAAACTGGAATCACTTCGGTTAAAAGTGGGATAACTTCTTCATCATAACTCCTATGATATTAATTCAACTTCAGGGTGATTATCCACTGATTTATGAGTCCAAATCAAGCTTCTTACATCGTGATTCATTCTGGTTTGATTAGAATCAAGAAGAAATTGCCAAATCTCCAAAAAGGGTAAACTGGAATCACTTCGGTTAAAAGTGGGATAACTTCTTCATCATAACTCCTATGATATTGATTCAACTTCAGGGTGATTATCCACTGATTTATGAGTCCAAATCAAGCTTCTTACATCGTGATTCATTCTGGTTTTATTAGTATCAAGAAGAAATTGCCAAATCTCCAAAAAGGGTAAACTGGAATCACTTCGGTTAAAAGTGGGATAATTTCTTCATCATAACTCCTATGATATTGATTCAACTTCAAGGTGATTATCCACTCATTTATGTGTCCAAATCAAGCTTCTTACATCGTGATTCATTCTTGTTTTATTCGTATCAAGAAGAAATTGCCAAATCTCCAAAAAGGGAAAACTGGAATCACTTCGGTTAAAAGTGGGATAATTTCTTCATCATAACTCATATGATCTTGATTCTACGTCAGGATGACTCTGCACTGATTTATGAGTCCAAATCAAGCTTCTTACATCTTGATTCATTCTGGTTTGATTAGAATCAAGAAAAAATTGCCAAATCTCCAAACAGGGTAAACTGGAATCACTTCGGTTAAAAGTGGAATAACTTCTTCATCATAACTCCTATGATATTGATTCAACTTCAGGGTGATTATCCACTGATTTATGAGTCCAAATCAAGCTTCTTACATCGTGATTCATTCTGGTTTTATTAGTATCAAGAAGAAATTGCCAAATCTCCAAAAAGGGTAAACTGGAATCACTTCGGTTAAAAGTGGGATAACTTCTTCATCATAACTCCTATGATATTGATTCTACTTCAGGGTGATTATCTGTTGTTCTGAGTAAATAAAGAAGAGGATGAGTGCACTTAGTCTAAGGAATGAGATCAAGGAGGAGTTGGTGCAAAGTTAGGGCAAGTGTACGGACAATACGGACAGTACGGCCGACTGTACGGACCACTTGACCCAAACTCACTTTTGCTAAACCAAGAAGACATTTTGGTGATGTGCAAAACTAGGGCGAGTTGTACGGATGGTACCTGACCGTACACACCTTTATCCGTACAAGGCAAACGAGTTAACTTGGGTGGCAAGGAGAAAGGAAGGCAAGGTAAAAGAGTGCAAAGGTAAAGGAGAGGTTAACTTGATGGTCACTCGGTAAAAGAAGAAGGAGACTCGCCGGATAAGGCTTGACCAAGACAGGCTGGCTCATGCTGGAAAAGAGAAGGGATCTAGTCAAGATGCCAAAGGCATCAAGCCCTCTCAGCCAAGCGTTCAAACCAGGCGCGCCTTTCTTCCTTAGTGTGTCCACGTTACCCCATTACTCACCATACTCTCTTATGACCGTTTGTGGATTAGATTAAGTCCTCTACTCTATATATTGTAACTTATGCTCAGAGTAATAAACCAAGCAAACATTTTCGATGATACTCTCTCTCGTTCTCTCTCTCTCTCTCTCTTGTTCATCATGAACCCTAATCTCTAAAGCGTGGATTCTCTTCATTCTTCTCTTAATCTCGCATTCTTATCTCTTCTACTCTAAAAATCTCATGGTATCAGAGCCAGGTTGCTCATATCCTGGTGTTTGAATACTCTTTCTTTCATCTTCATTTCGTGTTCAAACTGTTCTTGAGAGATGGAAGGAAACAAGATAGTGGTGACGGTTCCGGTTACACTTAAAGGTGGAGGAAACTACCTGTTGTGGTCTCGCTTAGTGAAGACTACGGTTGGGAGCAAGGGTTTGTGGAGTCATGTGTCTGATGGAGCTCCAAAACCAGTTGCTGACAAGGACAAAGGCACAGAAGAATCGGCGCTTGCTGATCAACAGAAGTGGATTCAAGATGACATGATGGTTCTAACCATGATTCAAGGGTCTCTAGATGCATCTATCCTTGAAGCATACAGCTACTGTGAGACGCCAAAGGATCTATGGGAGACTCTCCAGAAGATCTATGGAAACACATCCAATCTGAGCCGGGTGTTTGAGCTAAAGAGGGCTATCAACACACTTGCGCAAGAAGAGGTGGAGTTTACTAAACACTTGGGAAAGTTCAGGGCTTTATGGTCTGAACTAGAGATGCTCAGACCCAACACCACTGATCAAGATATCCTCATGGAGAGGCGTGAGCAAGATCAGGTGTTTGGATTACTCTTGACTCTGAATCCAGCCTTCAATGATTTGATTAAACACATACTGGATCCTCAAAGCTTCCAACCTTAGAGGAAGTATGTGCTCAAATCCAGAAGGAGGAAGGGTCCTTGGGATTGTTTGGTTGTAAGGGGGAACTCTCTCTTGCTAACAAAGCAGAGGCTGTTCAAGCTAACAAAGCTATGTACAGACCAGATGAAAGGAGAAGTGGTGAGGATAGAAGGTTTGGAGGGAACTGTGATCATTGCAAGAAGCCGGGTCATAAGAGGAGCCAATGCTGGATACTCCATCCTCATCTCAAGCCTGCGAAGTTCATGAGGGATAGAGATGCAAGAGCCCACCTCTCATCAGAAACAAGTGAAGCTGGTCCATCTGGAGCTAGTTCAACAATGCGTGAGGGTGAAGGAAAGGCCTTAGCTTCTCAGCACACGCCAGTGAAGAGCATGGAGCATGAACTGGTCAGGAGATCAGACATTGATGCTCTAATCAAAGCTCTCAAGGAGAATGGTAATGTATCTGGTAACCCCTTAGGGTACTCCTATGCTGCATATAACATAATGAATATCCCTGATGAATCATATGTTTCATCTCAATGGCTTAAGAACCTTAGTCATTTAGAACATACTCTTGAAATGCCGAGTTCCCATACTGCTCATAACATAGGTAAACCTCTAATAGTTGATTCAGGAGCATCTCATCATATGATCAGTGACTATAGTCTTATAAAGAATATAGAACCTGCTCATGGTCATGTAATGATTGCAAATGGAGATAGAGTAGCCATAAAAGGAATAGGCACATTAAGATTGTTTGACAAGGATTCTAAAGCCTACTATATGCCTGAATTCACATCTAATCTTCTATCTGTTAAGAAATGTGTAACTGATTTACATTGCAATGTCATATTCAGTCCAAATGATGTGAAGTTTCAGGATATTGAGAGCCATAAGTTGATTGGAAAGGGAGTTGCAAGAGGAGACCTCTATATGTTGGAAGACACTGATCCCATTTCTAGTCTTTGTTACTCGTTTAGTTCTACTTCAGTATTGAATAAAAATGCATTATGGCATGCTAGATTAGGACATCCACATGTTAGAGCTCTAAGTTTAATGTTACCAGGTGTCATATATAAAAATAATGAATGTGAAGCATGTATCTTGGGCAAGCATTGTAAAACAGTCTTTCACAAATCCACTACTTTATATGAGAAATGCTTTGATCTTGTGCATTCTGATGTATGGACTGCCCCTTGCCTATCTAGGGAGAATTACAAGTACTTTGTAACATTCATTGATGAAAAATCGAAATACACCTGGATAACACTCATTCAAACTAAAGATAGGGTGCTTGATGCATTTAGAAATTTCCAGGCTTATGTAACTAACCACTATAATGCCAAGATAAAGATTTTCAGGTCTGACAATGGTGGTGAGTACACAAGCTTGGCCTTCAAGCAACACCTATCTCAACATGGGATTCTTCATCAGACAAGCTGCCCTTACACACCCCAACAAAATGGAGTTGCTGAAAGGAAGAATAGACACCTTATGGAAGTTGCTAGATCCATCATGTTTCAGTCAAATGTTCCAAAGAGGTTTTGGAGTGATGCTGTGATGACTGCGTGCTACCTAATCAATAGGATACCAACCAGGGTATTGAATGACAAGGCGCCATTTGAGGTGTTGAACAAGGAGAAGCCGGTATTACATCATATGAGAGTGTTTGGGTGCTTGTGCTTTGTGCTACATAGGCAAGTGACATAGTTGACTACATGCATCAACTACATGCATCAACTACATGGGAGCTGATATAGTCGACTACATGCATCAACTACATGCCTCAACTACATGGGAGCTGATATAGTCGACTACATGCATCAACTACATGCATCAACTACATAGAGTGGGAACTCATCCAGTTTCGAATTTGAATTTGAAATCAGACCAGAATAGATTAATTATATTCTTCTTGTCTCCTTGTCTATAAAACATGTTGTATAGTTTCTAAATTAAAAATAAGGAGAAAGAATCCTTTCCTACTCTCTCTCTCTCTCGATTACTCTCTCTCTCTCTCGATTACTCTCTCTCTCTCTCTCTTGTTCTTGCTTAATCTCACCAAGTTCTTCACTAAACTTACATGGTATCAGAGCTTTAAGCTCCTGATTTCCTAAAACTCTTCCGCAAACACACTCTAAATCTCTTACTCTTTATTTGAACCGATTAAAAGTCGGGTTCCCTTACTCTTTCCCTTTGGACCGTTGGACATTAACTCGGCCAAAGTGTGCTCTTGTCCTGTATCTGGGTGATTCTCGCCATTTTCTTCCTCACCAGAGTACTAACACTACCTACCAATAGTTAGACGAGATGGAGAAGATGGAGCATCAACAGTACAAGACTATCATCATACCAGCTACCCTAAAGGGAGCTAATTATCTCACCTGGTCAAGGTTGGCTAGGACTGCTCTTGGAGGCAGAGGCTTGTGGGGGCACGTCACGGCAAGTGAGGCACCAAAGCAGACCGGCCAAGGAGCTGATGGCAAAGGGACTTCAGAGAAAGATGAAGGCAAATGGGAACAAGAAGATCTCATGGTGCTGTCTATCCTACAAAGTTCACTTGACACACCTATCATGGATGCCTATTCTCACTGTGAGACGGCAAAGCAACTTTGGGACACCCTACAAAAGGTCTATGGTAACACTTCCAACCTTACAAGAATCTTTGAAGTCAAGAGGGCTATCAACAATCTCCAACAAGAGGAGATGGATCTTACCAAGCACCTTGGAAAATATAGCCAGCTCTGGTCAGAGCTTGAGATGCTAAGGCCAAGCACCACGGATCCTACGGTCCTTGAAGAGAGGCGTGAGCAAGACAAGGTATTTGGCTTACTCCTTACTCTGAATCCAAGCTTCAATGACCTTCTCAAGCACATTCTGAGGTCAAAAGAGTTACCAAGTTATGATGAGGTATGCTCCCAGCTGCAAAAGGAGCTAGGCTCAGATGGTTTATTTGGTGGAAAGAATGAGCTATCAATGGCTCACAAAGCTGAGAAGATGGAGGCACCAGCCGCAAACAAAACTTTCTACAAGCCAGGTGGTGATAGGTTTGGTGGAGAAAGGCGTCCAGGCATGTGTGAGCTTTGCAAGAGACCTGGTCACACCAAGAAAAACTGCTGGACTCACCACCCATACCTCATACCTGCCTCAGGACAGAAATTTGGTCAAGGCAAGGCACATGAAGCAAGAGCTCATGATGTGCAGCGCAGGGGAGAAGATGGGAAAGCCATGATCTCAGTCACTCACACGGGTGGATCAGCATCTCAGACCCCTTCTCAGCTCACCAATGAGGATGCTTTCCTCCGCAAATCTGACATTGAAGCTCTGATCAAAGCTATCAATGCCAACTCTGGTAACATAAACAAGAATGCGCATAATGCTTTAAGTTCTAATATTGCTAGGCCCTTGATAATTGATTCAGGAGCTTCTCATCACATGATTAGGGACTCTAGATTAATTAACAATGTTCAACCTGCCTTAGGAAATGTTACAACTGCAAATGGTGATAGGGTTCCCATTGAGGGCATAGGAGATATCAAGCTATTTGATAAAGAATCTAAAGCTCTCTATATGCCTACTTTTTACTTCTAATTTACTTTCAGTAAAAAGAGCCACTACTGACTTGAACTGTCATGTTGTCTTTAGTCCTAATGAGGTTCATTTTCAGGATATTGAGACAAGTAAAATGATTGGGAAAGGTGTGAGCAAAGGAGATCTCTATTTGCTTGAAGACACCAAGTCTAAATCAGATTTACATTCAGCTTTTAATTCTGCCTCTATGTTAGCGTCTGATGTTTTGTGGCATGCTAGATTAGGCCATCCTCATTCTCGTGCTCTAGGATTGATATTGCCTAATCTCTCTTTTAAAAATGACACTTGTGAGGCTTGTATCCTAGGAAAACATTGCAAGACTGTTTTTACTAAATCATCTACTATTTATGAGCATTGTTTTGATCTTGGTTCACTCAGATGTTTGGACTGCTCCTTGTCTATCTAGAGAAAACCATAAATACTTTGTGACCTTTATAGATGAAAAATCTAAATATACTTGGTTAACCTTAATACAATCTAAAGATAGAGTATTAGAGGCTTTTATGAACTTTCAAAGCTATGTTACTAACCACTTTAATGCCAAGATCAAAATATTTAGGTCAGATAATGGAGGGGAATACACAAGCCATGCTTTCAAAAAATCATCTCGCAAAACATGGAATCATCCATCAAACTAGCTGCCCATATACACCACAAACAAAATGGAGTGGCTGAGAGAAAGAATCGACATCTTATGGAGGTGGCAAGGAGCATGATGTTTCATACCAGTGTGCCAAAGAGGTTTTGGGGTGATGCTGTGGTTACAGCATGCTATCTCATCAACCGAACTCCAACGAAAGTTCTCCATGATGTCTCTCCATATGAGGTATTAACTAAAGAAAAACCCTCTATTGATCATCTACGGGTATTTGGGTGTTCTTGTTTTGTGGTTGATTCCAGGAGAACTCAGAAACAAATTAGAACCTAAGAGTGTCAAGGCAATGTTCATTGGATACTCCTCCAGCCAGAAGGGTTACAAGTGCTTTGTACCTGAGACTAGAAGAGTGATGGTATCAAGGGATGTCAAATTTATTGAGTCCAAGGGATACTATGATGAGAAAAGTTGGGAAAGTCTCAAGGACCTCTCAAATACAGTCTCTGACCGTGCTACCAATCTGAGAATCATCCTTGAGAGTCTTGGCAATAATCAGCCAAGTACAAGAGTTCCAGAATCAGAATCAGTGTCACAAGCTACTGAACCAGTCCTAGATAACTCCCATCTTGATCATGAAGGGGGAATCAACAAGAACCAGTTGAAGCTGGTTCTGAAATACATGATCAAGATGGAAATAATGAGGAATTGGCTGATATTGAGACTGGAGAACAAGGAAACTCTGGTCAGGAGCATGAAGAGATAGTACAAGAGATACAACCATTGAGAAGGAGCACAAGGATCAAGTATGGTCCGGAGCACTGGAAGAATACAAGAGTGTACTTCAATGCTAATACTGTAGCTCATCCTATTCAAGCCATATGCTCCTTAGCCCAATATCCAGTGGAGCATCAAGTGTTTATAAGCAATCTAGATGAGGAATGGATTCCAAAGACCTATGAAGAAGCTATGGCCAATGATGAATGGAGAGAGAGTCCATTGGTGATGAAATGGGAGCTATGATCAAGAATAATACTTGGTTTGAGACTGAGCTCCCCAAAGGCAAGAAGCAGTCACAAGTAGGCTAATACACACAATCAAGTATCTAGCCAATGGAAAGCGGAGAGAAAGAAGACCAGGCTGGTTGCAAGAGATTCACTCAAACATATGGAGAAGATTACTTGGATACCTTCGCACCAGTAGCAAAGCTCCACACCATTAGAATTCTACTATCTCTTGCAGTTAACTTGGAGTGGGATTTGTGGCAAATGGATGTCAAGAATGCCTTCCTACAAGGAGAGCTGGAAGATGAGGTTTATATGAGCCACCACCGGGTCTAGAGCATATGGTGAAGCCAGGAAATGTGTGGAGACTCAAGAAGGCAATCTATGGACTTAAACAATCACCAAAGCCTGGTATCACAAACTCAGTACCACCTTGAATGGAAGAGGATTCAACCGATCAGAATCTGATCATACCTGTTCACACTCACCAGACAACAAGGTATAGTAGTCATCCTTGTGTATGTTGATGATATCATCATCACAGGAAGTGACAAAGAAGGTATACAGACACTAAAGGTTTCTAAAATCTGTATTTGATATTAAGGATCTTGGTGAGCTAAAGTACTTTCTTGGTATTGAAGTATGCCGATCTAAAAGAGGGGCTCTTCTTGTCCCAAAGAAAGTACACACTTGATTTGTTAAATGATGCAGGGATGCTTGGAGAGAAACCAGCCAAGACTCCACTAGAAGATGGATATAAGATATTGCGTGAGGGGAGTATGAGAACACTCCTTGTGATGATCCAAAGCAATATAGGCGACTATAACCCCTTAGGGTACTCCTATGCTGCATATAACATAATGAATATCCCTGATGAATCATATGTTGCATCTCAATGGCTTAAGAACCTTAGTCATTTAGAACATACTCTTGAAATGCCGAGTTCCCATACTGCTCATAACATAGGTAAACCTCTAATAGTTGATTCAGGAGCATCTCATCATATGATCAGTGACTATAGTCTTATAAAGAATATAGAACCTGCTCATGGTCATGTAATGATTGCAAATGGAGATAGAGTAGCCATAAAAGGAATAGGCACATTAAGATTGTTTGACAAGGATTCTAAAGCCTACTATATGCCTGAATTCACATCTAATCTTCTATCTGTTAAGAAATGTGTAACTGATTTACATTGCAATGTCATATTCAGTCCTAATGATGTGAAGTTTCAGGATATTGAGAGCCATAAGTTGATTGGAAAGGGAGTTGCAAGAGGAGACCTCTATATGTTTGGAAGACACTGATCCCATTTCTAGTCTTTGTTACTCGTTTAGTTCTACTTCAGTATTGAATAAAAATGCATTATGGCATGCTAGATTAGGACATCCACATGTTAGAGCTCTAAGTTTAATGTTACCAGGTGTCATATATAAAAATAATGAATGTGAAGCATGTATCTTGGGCAAGCATTGTAAAACAGTCTTTCACAAATCCACTACTTTATATGAGAAATGCTTTGATCTTGTGCATTCTGATGTATGGACTGCCCCTTGCCTATCTAGGGAGAATTACAAGTACTTTGTAACATTCATTGATGAAAAAATCGAAATACACCTGGATAACACTCATTCAAACTAAAGATAGGGTGCTTGATGCATTTAGAAATTTCCAGGCTTATGTAACTAACCACTATAATGCCAAGATAAAGATTTTCAGGTCTGACAATGGTGGTGAGTACACAAGCTTGGCCTTCAAGCAACACCTATCTCAACATGGGATTCTTCATCAGACAAGCTGCCCTTATACACCCCAACAAAATGGAGTTGCTGAAAGGAAGAATAGACACCTTTATGGAAGTTGCTAGATCCATCATGTTTCAGTCAAATGTTCCAAAGAGGTTTTGGAGTGATGCTGTGATGACTGCGTGCTACCTAATCAATAGGATACCAACCAGGGTATTGAATGACAAGGCGCCATTTGAGGTGTTGAACAAGGAGAAGCCGGTATTACATCATATGAGAGTGTTTGGGTGCTTGTGCTTTGTGCTAGTACCAGGAGAAATGAGGAGCAAACTGGAACCAAGAAGCACAAGAGCAATGTTATTGGCTACTCAACAACACAGAAGGGTTACAAATGCTTTGAATCCAAAGACAAGAAGAGTTCTGGTGTCAAGGGATGTAAAGTTTGTGGAATCCAGAGGATACTATGAAGAGAAGAGCTGGGATGATTTGAAGGATCTATCTCAAGCATCTGATAAGGCAACTAGCCTCCGGATCATTCTTGAAGTCTTGGGATTAATATGACCCAGGTTCAGATAAGGCAAGGAGTGCCTAACACTCATGAAGCTGAAGATCAAACCAACCATGATCATGAAGGGGGAAATGGACCTGAGGTTGAAGGTCAAGAAGAAGGCTCAGGAAGTCATGATCAAGGTGAAGTTCCAAGTGAAGATGGAAGTGAAGGAAACCATGATCCTGAAGAAGAAGGTCATGGAGGTCAAGGAAGAACAAGTAGTAGAGGTTCCACTAAGAAGAAGCACACGGATAAGAAGGGATCCATCAAACTGGATCAACACAAGGGTGTACTACAATGCACAAGCAGTAGCACATCCTAGTCAGATGGTATGCTCACTTGCTGAAATCCCAAAAGAGCATTGTGCTTTCATCACAAGCCTAGACGAGAGTCATGTTCCAAGTTCTTATGAGGAAGCAATGGAGGATGAAGAATGGAGAAGCTCAGTGGCTGATGAAGCAAATGCAATGATAAAAGAATGAGACATGGTTATGAAAGTGAGTTGCCTAAAGGGAAAAAGGCTGTGACTAGTAGATGGATCTTCACTATCAAGTTTCTACCAAATGGAAAGATAGAGAGGAGGAAGACAAGATTGGTGGCTAGAGGTTTTACACAACCTATGGAGAAGACTATATAGATACTTTTGCCCCGGTGGCCAAACTTCACCACTATCCGGATGTCCTATCTGTGGCGACTAATCTAAAGTGGGATCTATGGCAAATGGATGTGAAGAATGCATTCCTCCAGGGAGAACTTGAAGATGAAGTATACATGAAGCCTCCACCAGGTCTTGAAAGTCTTGTCAAACCAGGGAATGTGTTGAGATTAAAGAAAGCTATATGATGGTCTAAAGCAGTCTCCTAGAGCTTGGTACAACAAGCTGAGTACTACTTTGAATGGACGAGGCTTCAAGAAGATCAGAATTGGATCACACACTCTTCACTCTCACCACACCCTCAGGTATCATTGTCCTTCTAGTTTATGTTGATGATATCATCATAACTGGAAGTGATAAAGAAGGTATAAAGGATACAAAAGACTATCTGAAATCTGTGTTTGAAATCAAAGACTTAGGGGAGATGAAATACTTCCTTGGGATTGAGATATGTAGATCCAAGGAAGGTTTATTCATGTCCCAAAGGAAATATACACTTGATCTTTTGAAAGATGCAGGTAAACTTGGTGGAAAGGTAGCCAAAATGCCACTGGAGGATGGTTATAAGGTTCCACGTGAGGGGGAGCTTGAGAGT
>CAJHQQ010003953.1:0-35173 GCA_905132885.1 Moricandia moricandioides | reverse complement strand
CCTGCTAGAGGAAATCCGTACGGTCTTGTCCATTGTTGTTAGCTTCATGGACATTTTGTTGTTGCTGATGATCATCCATTTCTAATCCCAATCCTTCTAGAGGAATCAGATGCTCTTCTCTTCTTTTTCATGCTAATTCTGTCTCCAAGAGCCCTGATGTTGTCTACTCGGGGAACAAGGTCTGTTGGTCCTCTACTCCTCAAGTTCATGCACCTATTTTTTTTCAATGAAAATGAAGAAAGAGTTCCTGTAAGTAGATGAAAGAAAAAAATGACTTAGTCTCAAACAATGACTAAACCTCAGTGTCAAAATCAAATTTAGAAATGGCAACAACGCCAAAATTTGATAGGAATAATTTAATCCTAAGTCTAGATGTAGTACTTAAGCGTCAATCCATCCTAAGTAGATTTCAATCACCAAGAATACAAGTCATTAAACTAATCTAAGCAATCATGGTTTAGTGAAGTGAATAGTTTCAAGTAAGAAGAACAAACAAAGCAATAACTAAGAACTTGATTCATTTTAAAAGATAGGATCCATGGGGTTAGGATATTGAGTTCAAGTGGTTAAGATTCAAGTTAAGATAGCAAGCTTAACAATCAATAGTTTCCATAAGTCTAGATCACCAATAAAGATTAATTCTTTCTCAAGACAAAGACCCCTTTGCAATCATGAGCTAAACATCAATTCGCATTGGTTCATTTTCATTTAAGCAAACATTATGAACAAGTCTATTAACTATCTAGCAATCCTAGCATCAAATCTCTTTGGTTATTCAAGCTAGGGCACATTCAAGTTGGTTCAGAGATTTATCAAAGACTTGTGGTGCACAACATGTCTATAGTCCTAGCTTAATGTGATCCAAACTAATCTAGCAATAAGAACACTCAACTAGCAAGGAAACATGTAAATCCACTACTAAACACCTTAACTCTTCACTTAATCATCCTAACCCATATATCCAATAGGAGTCTACTCACTAATGTTCATGAAAACCTTTAACCATGGTTGATTCAAGGTTAAACATGATTAGGAAGCAAGATCCAATCTTTACACACAATAAACAAGATAAAATAGATTACAGTCTTAAACTTTCACCAAAACTAGTCTTGTGATTAGATAGAAAACAAGATATGTTCCTAAAATTAGGTCTTAGAAATATTTATAAAAATTTAAGACTCGAGTTGGTTCAATCACAACCAGGATTAAACCAGAATAAACTGAAATAAATTGTTAAAAACAAATGGCTGTGCCCTGCCTTCTCTCGCGGCACCATGCATGCGATGTGCTTCATTCGGCCGTGACCTTCCTTTGCCGCGGTGACGCCCTCGGTAGTCCTCTGCCCAATTCATCGTCCAACTACTGTGGCCTTCCCCGAGACGCGGCCTGGAGTCCGTTTTGGTTGTTTGTTGGTCGCGGCTTGCTTCGAGACGCGGTCGAGCACCCGCGGTCTTTGTCTTCATGCAGCGGCTTGCGTATGCCGCGGTGTCACCAGTGGCCACTCTCTATCTCATCCGTCGTGCGCTGGCCACAACTTACTCCGACCCGCGGTGATTTGCATGCGGTGCTCACTAGAAGGTACACCATTTTTCATCATCCTGAAAGTTTCATGACTCTTTTGGCTCCAAAACTTCACTTGCACCTCTCCAAACCTGAAAACATGCAAATGCAATGCAATGCAACGCAACCTATATGAAGACAAATACTAGCTCAAATGATCAGTTCATACACAAAATGCAAGATTAAAACCATGAATTATGCAAGATATCAAGGCCTAGGGGTGATTTCAAGCAGGTTGTATCACAGGGGAGGGGCTAGGTTCGGTGCAATTCAGGGACGGTTGATCCCTCGGTTTGACGGGGTAGGCCATTACATAAAAGTCGACGTTTATTGTAACAACCTGTCATGTGTAACCTAGCTGACACTGCATCGCATCGACCCTAACCCCTCCCCTGTGATACAACCTGCCTGAATTCACCCATAGGCCTCGACTCACATGTGGGTTATTAGTTCTCTTGGCGTTACTCAAACCCAATACTTCACCCTTTAATAGTACTACTACAAAGAAGCTATCACCAATTGAGCTAGTAGGAGTGTTTTTCAATTGGTGACAGCTTCTCTGTAGGACTGCTGTTAAAAGGTGAGGTCTTGGGTTCGAGTAACGCCAAGCGCACCAATAACCCACATTTGATCTGAGACCTATGGGTGAATTCAAGCAGTTTGTATCACAGGGGAGGGGTTATGGTCGATGCGCTGCAGCGCTAGCTGGGTTCTGCATGACAGGTTGTAACAGTAAGTGTGAGGCCAACATGTCTGAATGATTATGTTCTGATCACAAAAACAAGTGTGAACGTTTTGTGATGGTAATGAACGAGGAGCTATGTATAGAAGTGTGTAAGGAAACGTTATTGAATCAAAAAGGACGATAAGGAGGATCTTCTTAGTGTGTCTGTAGATGATTTTCTTGGAACTGGTTCATCACTGAGATCAAACATGAGTTTAAGAAAAAGATGAAAACCAAGCTTGAGATGAGTAATCTTGGTAAACTAACATATTATCTTGAGACTGAAGTACGTGAACATAAAGGAGGCATTGTTCTCAAGCAAGAGAGAGATGCACAAAAGATCTTAGAAACCATAATAAGAGACTGCAATTTATCACATGTACCAGTGGATTTGAATCTAAAGTGGTCGAGATCTCACGTAGAAAATAGTAGCGATGAAAGAATAAATAAAAGAAGCATAGGATGTCTTTGATCCTTACTCTATACACGTCCAAGGTTGACTTAGGTGTTGTTCGTTTGCTCAGTCGGCTAATCAATCTGGGTGAAGGTGAATATCGATGTTCGTTTAGTAGACTTTTTGGGTACATCCAGATGAATAACCTGGGTGAGTTTCTAAAACTCAGCTAATTTTTTTTTTAAATCAGGCTGAGTCTTCACCATACATCGAACTGCAACTGATTCCAGTAAAAAGTGGTAAATGACAAACATGACCCTGAATTAAGACCCTAAATTTCACTCTCACTCTCCCTAGCCACCAATCTTCTTCTCACCTCTCTCTCTCTCTCTCTCTCTCTCTCTCTCTCTCTCTCTCTCTCTCTCTCTCTCTCTCTCTCTCTCTCTCTCTCTCTCTCTCTCTCTCTCTCTCTCTCTCTCTCTCTCTCTCTCTCTCCATATCTCAATCCAGTGAACTCTCTCTCCGGTGACCTTCCTCTCGCCGGTGACATCTTTCTCTCTATCTCCGGCGACCTCTCTCTTTCAGGCTCTCTATCTCTCCTGCTCTCTCTCTCTCTCTCTCTCTCTCTCTCTCTCTCTCTCTCTCTCTCTCTCTCTCTCTCTCTCTCCGGCAATCTTTCTCTATCTCTGGCGACCTCTCTCTCTCAAGTAAGAGATCTAAATGTTGTGGGTTTGTGTTTTATCTTTGGAATCTCTTACATTTTGTCTTGCAATATTGTTGTCCATGGGACCTAAATGTTGTGGGTTTTTTCTTTGAAATCAATATCTTCAAGTCTGTAATCTGTATCCTATAACTTATGTTGTGGGTTTTTCACAGGCTCACTGCAAAGTGTCTCCTCGAGATCCACCAAGCTTTCCGTCAACCACCATCCTCGATTTTGTTTTCTGAGGCTAACAAATCTGAGGTATAGATGTGGGAATAATGTATCCTCTTTGTGGGTATAGATGTGGAAAGAACATGCTTTCATTACCCTTAAAAGGAATGGATATATTTGATCTCGAATAACATAGTCTTTAGCTTCTGAGTTCTGATCAGTCATCATGATCCTGTGAGTTAGCATTCACAGAAAGGATAGTTTACCTGCAAAGAGCGGGAGTTTCTGATCATTCTTTAGATTTGTTATCTAACGTGATTACATGACCCTTGTACATAGAGTATAAAATAATTAAAAGGAATGTTTTGTTTGATCCATTCTTGGCTAACGTAGTCTTTGGCTGATGATCAGGTAACATGATTCTGTGAGTTAGCATCCACAGTTTTTTCTTTCTTTTCTGAATTAAGTTTTTGGTGCCCACCAGAGATTGCATCATGCCTTGTTTATTAAAGTATCCAAAGAAGTAAAGCATGTGTTTTGTGTCTGGTAAGTAGTCTTACTACACTCTTTTTTGTCATATCTCAGCCGGTGATCCATCTCTTATATCGGCCCAGTAAGTAAATCTAATGCTGGAATTCCCTTTAATTCTTCTATCTTTTTTTCTTTTACTAAAGTTGATGTCCACTTCACTTTCTGTGTAGGCGAGAGATGGAAGAAGAGCTAGGCATAAAACTCCCAAAGGATGCATTTGAAAATTTTTTCGTCTTTCTTCGAGAATGGTTTGTTTTTAAATTCTACTTTCTTGTCTTATATGATGATGCATGTTCTCTCTCTTTATAAATCTTTTTTTTTCTGCACAAAGTCTTTAGAATGATTTGTTGCATCTTGAATCTGACTTGGTTTCTCTAATTTGAATATCCTCACTGATCTATTACTCTCTCACAGGGATACTCGTATCGGACAATGTTTGCTCTTGCTTTTACAGTGTCATAAATGATGGAAAGTTCATAAATAATGAGTTCAATGATGTGTATCTTGTTACCATTCTCTTTCCAATCCCATTAGAAGCCTTTACTCTTCAAGTGAGATTTTTTCGTTTTACAAAGTTCTAAGTTTTAGTGATAGTTAGGATTATCAAGTTGCCTTACCATGTCGTTGTTTCTTATATAAATTAGAAAGAGGAAGTCTCTGCTGTAAAATACATACCTTATGAAGAATACACAAACCTTCTGGTCAAGGAAGATCCTGCTTATGTATTTTCTTTTATGTACATTAACTTATAAGCACATTGATTGATTATTATGTGTGTTGTTATGAAACTTGTAGGGAGTTTTAGGTGGAGTTTTTCCAAATCATAGATTGAAGATTGAATTACTAATGAAACATGACTCTATTATCATTAAACTATTGTTGCATTTTAGTGTATTTTAAAATTCGTGAAAATTATTGTTTGACTTTATTTAAGTTATTATAAATTATTATTGGAATTTATGTTAAGTTTATCATCAAACAATTTTGGACTTTAATTTAAATATTTTAATCAAATTTGTGAAAGTATAGCCATTGTTTATAATTTCATTGTCTTATTTTCATCAAAATAAATTTATGAATGTTAAAATAATAATTTTAAAATTATTTTGTTGAAACTATAATTTAGATAAGATATTAAAATAAATAATATTAATATAAAATAATAAAAATATGAGTTAAGAGTAAAAGACATGTCCAAACTAGTGATTTTGTCATCAAATGCATCCGGATGCAAATACAAGTTCAAAAACAGAACAAACGATCACAATTGCATCTGGATGCTTCACCTAGATGTACCTTCCAAATGTAGAAACGAACAACAACCAAATAACATCTGGATATGACAACCAGATGATCCATCTTGATGAACCTTCTAGATGTACAAACGAACATGGCTTACAGTGTTGGGGTTGTTGAGTAGAGATATGCAAGAGTTCAAGGAATCTCATTGAGCAGTGATAAAGCAAGTGTTGGGATATTTGCGTGGAACTGCAATGAAGATACATGTAACTTCTAAGATACCAATTGTTGGAAATAGAGATAGTGGTCATGGCAAGAGCGTTGCAGGACATATTTATCATGTTGGTAAATGGCAATTAAGTGGTGCACGAGCAAACAAGAGTTATATTGGCAAATAAAACTTCATAGGAGAAGGTGTTGAGTATGATTCAATCGAAGTACATTGTATACCTGAGAGTAAACAGAGAGCCAGACACCTTGACGAAAGCATTTGGGAGATTGAAGATCAAAGAAATGAGAGGTCTTGTTGGTTTTGAAGATTTGTTGAAAATGGATTTCAAGCTTAAGGAAGAGAATGTTGGATTAAGCTTGAAAGAAAAGGAAAATTGAAAAATAAGTTAAAGACCTAATCCTACCGAGTTATGAAAATTAGGATTCATAATATGTTTAGGAGTTATCTAGATATATTACCTAATAGGATTAGGAGATATTAATCTCTATATAAGGAGATGTCAAGTTGTGACATAACTTATGGGTCTAGAGATTGAGAAATTGTGTTTGAGACAACTTAAGGTTTTGAGTTATTTTCCTTAAGATTAATAAGAAAGTTATTCTTATTATTTGAGTTTTACAATCAAGTTACTTGAAATCTAGATTCTATAATTCACTTCACATAAACTATTATAGTCTCCCATTTTCTTTTTATTTTTTTTCTTTTTTTTAAAGGCTAGGTTTTATGATTTACGTAGGAGGTAAGGTAAGCACATTTTTTTGGCATATTCCAATCAAATTCGGCCAAAAATCCTCAGCCCAACAGAAAATTCTACTAAAATAAAAAGACCATAACTCGAGAGAATAATGCATCTCTGAACCGTCTTAATTTTTCTATTACTTTGAGTTTTAATGTTATTTTATGTCGTGCAGACCAACATGTTAGTCTTCTTGAACAGAAAGTATTCTTCTTTTTCAGTCTCTTATAGAGGAAGACTAATACGTAAGTCTCTAGATTGTATTGGAGTTGTACTTTTGGTCGAATATGAATTAAACTCTCTGAAAGAAAACAATTATAAAGATACAAAGAATGATATTTTGATAGATAGTCGAGTAGCAAACTTCTGAAAAAGAAGACTAATACTTAAGTCTACTGCAAGCAAATTACACAAGTTTGTTACAACCATAAGTCTGGTACAAAAGCATGTTACTCACAGTTCCTGAGCTCCTCCCATTCCTTTTCGTGGAGTGCATTTTTAAGAGCAGGGAAGAGCTTGTTGTCATTACTGTAGTAAGCAATGCTTTTAGACAGGATATGTTCATGCCCTAGAGTATACAACCTCGGTGGGAAATCAATCTTATCCATTTTGTAACCTGCACCAAAAAGACACAAACAAAGAATTATACAAGTAAAGTTTACACATGTAGTCTACAGTTTAAAATGAAGTTTACACGAGAAGCCTACAAATTCAAACATCATTGTACAGGAGAAGTCTACAAATTCAAAACATCAGTCTACATGAGAAGTCTACAAATTTAAAACATCAGTCTAAAAATTCAAAACATTAGTCTACAAATTCAAAACATCAGTCTACATGAGAAGTCTACAAATTCAAAACATCAGTATACATGAGAAGTCTACAAATTCAAAACATCAGACTAAAAATTCAAAAACATCAGTCTACATGAGAAGTCTACAAATTCAAAACATCAGTCTACAAATTCAAAACTTCAGTCTACACTTCAAACTGAAGTAGACTGACCGGACGCAGAGAAATGGATTAAAGAGGATGAGCCGCTCGTTAGAGAAATGGATCTAAGACTGGCCGACTCATATCTGAATCAAAATAAACTAAAAGGTTAGTAAGCAAGGATAAGTTTGTTAGGTTATTAGTTAAACGAGAGATAGAGATGACATAGAGACGTACGTCGGAAAGATGAATCACAGTCCCTTGCCGGCTAGGTAGGAAAGATGACAGAGAGATTAAGTAGAAGCCATGATACTGGCCGGAAGCAGAGATGTGGACGTGAAGCGTCGTTCCTTAGAAATCACCGGCTCAGATCTGAAAAGATAAAAAGGTAAAGGTGGTCACTTTTTATCGACAAAGAGGTAAAGCCGAGACATTTAACTTACCAGAGCAACAGAGCGGACAGAGACGGAGTGGATGGGAAACGGCGTAGATCGAGTTCGCCGGAAATCTCGCCGGAAATTGCCTGGAGAGAGATACGGGCGAAGATTATGGTTTTTTACCCAAAAAGCTTGAGAAATCGTATGTATATGCTGGGTAACTTTTCTGGTTAGGTTAAAAAAGGTTTGGTTTAATTCTATTAGGTTAAAATTATATTGGTTAAATCTGGTTAGATTAAATTGTGTGTATGCTTCTTAGAAAGTCTACAACGATTTTTATCTTTGTCCCTTTATTATTTACAAAATTTAATATATGATTTACTAAATATGTTTAATTATTTTTATTTTTAATTTTATAGTCATAATATATGATTTAACATTTTTATAAATATTTAAATTTAATTTAAATTTTCGATTTTAGATTTTTTTTTCTAAACTCCAATACGAATAGACTGAAAAAAAGGTTTATATATATGTAGACTTTATAATATGTCAACGAACCCCTAAACCACAAATCTCAAACTCTAAATGTTTTGCTTGATCATCATACAGTTTAAATTACTGTTTCAAATATCAAAATTATACAAAATGTAAACCACTAAACATTAATAAGCAGATTCAAGTCAATAGAACCAAAATATCAAAATCTAAAATCTAACACTATGAAATCTACTACTAGAAGACATAACATGTTACAACCTATTGTTTCTAACCCATGAACATTTTTAAGACATGGTTACCAAATTAGTGATACACTAAAAATGAATCCTTGCTACTGTCAAGTTAACAGTTGTAATTATAGTACTTTAGATTCAAATCCAGAGGACAAGTCTACACTTTATTTCTATGAGTTTTAAATTCAAGCTAAGAAGAAAATATGGTTTTAAGATTTAGGTGACTTAGATGACAAATAAATAAAGATGTTTAAATGCGATTTGATATGAAAGCCGACCTAGGGTTTAATGCGGGTATTGGTTTAGCCAAACAATTATTCAAGCACAGGTTTACACAATCTAGAACATCGGATCTCTCAACTGATCCAACCCACTGTCGTGGTGATGGATCCTTTGCGAGCCGGACGAATCACCTAAGTTGTCGCTTGGGAGCAGGGGCGGCTGCAAGCTTTAGAGTTCATGTCCGATCTAGTTCACTTAATGCTCTAATATCTACTTTCGCTGATTAAAGACATTAAGCTCATTCAATATAGGTCAAGTTATCTCCTGCGGGGTTAGCTAGGCGATGAACAACAGATCTAATATTAAGTGATCAAGTTAATGCAAACAATAAGATTAATATAAATGAAAAGTCCAATGAATGATGCTTATCTATGTTTGGCTCGTGTATCAAGACCCTAAAACCCTAGGCGAGCCAGATGACTACTCAATCATGATGCAGTGAAACAAAGACATTAAATCTGAAATAAACTGCATAAGATACAAGTAGAAAAACAAAGGGTTCAGGATGATCTTCTCTAGGAAAGATGGAGCCTTCTCCCTTACAATTGCAAATCGCCAAAACAAGTCTAGGTCTCTTGTCAAAACTAGCGTAAAAAAATAGAAAATAATATAGGAGGTCTTTTTATAGGGAGGCGCCAATAGGTAGAAGAAAATTAGGGCAACAGGGCTTTAATTCCCGAAATAGAAGTTTCCATATTTGTGTGGAACAGTCATCGGGATCACCCGTCCGTCTGTTCCGCTTGAGAACAGTCTCGGGACTGTTCTTCTTGAGTGTTCTCCGCAGGATTACTCCAAAAATACATCTTCTCTTCAAGTGCCCTTTCTTTACTCTTCTATCAATTCCAGACCTGAAAAAGACCACAAGGGACTAGACTAACACGGTTTAGAGTCTTGAATCAAATAAAAACATATATACAATGATGTGAAAAACACCATATATCAATAAGTATATGTTCCTTAAAATTGTTTAGTTATATAAAATTTTAATTTTTTACTGCATATTATCCATGATATTAATGATTAGTTACAAATATTACAACAATCATTTTTATACATTTTTAAAATTAATTATTAGATAAAATTATGGTATAAACTACATAACAAGTCTACAAAATGAATAGACTTCGTACGAGGTCTACAGCTCTGTAGACTTCTTTTTGTTACGTGTAGACTAACAAAGGATAGAAACGTAAAAGGCACTTCTGTTTTTTTGTTTGGTCATAAGGGTTAAATAGTACTTTTGTCACCCATGTCGGTTGGTTTTGGATTTGACTGAAAATAGGGTACACTTATAGGTTTGACTTGAATATTTGGGTTGGTTTTAGCAATTCTTCATTAATTTTTTCTCTTTTGATTCATTGTATAAATGGCCCTCTGCCCTGAAATCCCCACCTTATGTTGATCGTCACCTTGTGTAAAGTGTTGGGGGTTAGGGACTTAAGTGGTCTGCAAGAAAGCGGCAAAGGGTTAAAAAGCATGTTCGTGCCATTAAGTGAAGAAGAGTATACACAACATACGTATGTGCAAGATAAACTTACAATAATATCGGAAAACTCTTAAAATAAAAGTTAGAGTAGGTCAGTATCGTCGTATATCTTTAATGAAAATACTTTTAGTTGAGATTATCAAAATGCCCATATTTAATAATAAAATATGTTTTAAAAAATATTTTATAGTTACTATTATATTTTTATGAAAATAAAAATATATATTATTATTTGTTTTCTTTTACTAATTTTAAATAAAAATGTAATATTAACATATATTTTAGTAGTTTGTTTGGTTGCATTTAGAAAAATATCAATATTATTTCAAGTAGTAATAATATTGCAGAAGAATTTGTTTATATTAACATATAATTCTTAAAAATGAAAAGTTAGTTATGTTTGATAAATATAACATAAATTAATTTGAAATAAATCTATTAAATTTATCTTCCTTCCAAAATGAAAATCTTATGCATATTTTTAAAAATTATAATTATATTATTATTACTAATAAAATACTTCATATTCTTCTATTTATTGTTTTAATATTCTGTTATTGAACTTAATTTTTTTGTTTACTTTAATAGTTTAATTTTGTATTTAGTCATGAGTAAAAGTATTATATATATGTGACAGTTAGTCTAGTTAACCTAGTGAACATATCAATTATGACGTTAATGCGTGCTTAAGGAAGTGTCGATCGACACTCATACCATAGTATCGATTGACCTCGCTCCTTGTTCACATGCGACAGCTGGAACAAAGACTTAGTCAGCTAATTAGACTCGCAGCGAGAACTGGATATCTTACTATTGCATTCGAGTTCTAGGATGATTTATCACACATCCCTATCATATGTATATCATAATCCTATTGCTTGAAACCCTACTTCTAGCTACTTATTCTTATTGTTTACAAACTACTTGCTTAATCAATCATTATTGTTTACTTCTTTATAATTTACTGCCTAGCTTAATCATAGCACTTCTAATCTATTGTGTGCCATGCTCCCTGTGGATTTGATCCCTAAGTAGTACAATTGAACCTCTTATTTGAAAGAGAAAATTGCTCATAGGATAATTTGAGTGATATAAAATTTGGTGCCGTTGCCGAGGAGCATTGGACTCGCCATTAGACATGATTAATAGATTTCATCAATGTTTACTTTTTGTTGTAGTTACTTACCAACTTTTAACAACCAAGCTTCAATCAGAAATAGAGGCCCTCTTCTGGGGATGGATTGTATGATTCCCCAGAAACAATTTGCAGTGACTTTCCAGCTAGATTGTTCGGAGCTTATGAAGATGGTTTCGACAATGGATGATTTGCCAGCCTTTGTGGTGCTACTTGCTAAATTATCTAACCTGATAAGACAATTCCATAATTTTCTCTTACTCTTATCCTCGCAAGTTTAATAATAAGATAGACTGTTTGGCATGTAGTTCTAATGCTCGAGGTGTTGAGTTCACAAATGTAAGTTGTCTTTTCCAGTTTGGATCACAAAACCTTTTGCATAAGTTTCTTGTTATGATGTCAAAATGTTTTTGAATTTGATCAATAAAATTATTAATACAATACATATATATATATATATATATATATATAGAATCATTAGTTGATAATTGAATCGAACCACGTAAAACTTAATTTTAAAATGTGGATAATTTGCTTCTACAACTATTCCCCATCATTTTCATAAAAAAAAGAGGGATATAACTCTCAAGAGATTCAATTCCTACGTTGGATAATACCTCATACCTATATTTTTTCTATGTAATATGAGTTGGATATCTATTTATCAAACATGGGTCCAACATCCAACCTTTTCGAGTAGACCTTGATCATTATTTTTTCTCTTCATATAATCCCAACGTGACATGTTGAAGCATATCACTACTTTTGACCTGGCTCCCAAGGATTTTCCTTTACATGTTATCGTTTAAGGATATCTTACTATGGTTCCCTAACATGCATTCTTACATACCACATGAAAGGCTCGGGGTCCTTATCTAAGTTTTCTGAAAGCTCTTAGAAGCCTCCCTTCATAAAATGAGTATTTTTTTTTTACCTCCGAATGTTGAAACGCTCATCCGCGAGTTTACTGAAATCCTACAAATTTAACGACTTAAATCAACCATCTTGCGGATTCCAAAAAACATTTCATGACAACCAAAAATATTTTTTAACTTATAATATAAAAGACTTAAAACCTAAGAAAAAAAGTTAAGAACATTGATTCCAAAAATGTATATTTTTATGAAAAATTAATTAATTTATTATTTTCCAATATATATATATATATATATATAAAATACAGAGCTAACGAGGCAAGCTCTAAATCTCTCACATGCACATAACTCGAGGAAGCAATTTTTGACCTAGTTTATCAAGCAAACTAGATCTCACATACTTTCTCGCTCCAAAAGAAGAAAGTTCTTGTGCTCCACATCTTTCGACAACCCAATACCGGCGGCTCTCTTGCACTGCTGTCCGACAACAGGCCCCATGCTCGCCATCTAACTAAAACGGAGGCAATCTCTAACCATAACTCCACAATTGAATACTTTACAGAAGCTCAACCCAGTCCAAACAAGAATAACAACCTGCCTAAAATCTCAAAGCAACAATGCTCCATCGTAACTCCACAGGAAAAAAGGTAAAGAAATCGCTGGCTCAAAACTAGAACCTCCAAGAAGGATGACACTAAGGCCCCCCGACGTCAACACCAATGAACAAATCCAAGCTACCAATATCGCACTCTTAGGCAGACTCACGAACCCGGAGATACAATTGCTCTAGTCTCTAATACCCTTCATGGATAAGCTCTGGCGACTCAAAGGACAAGTCATAGGCTCTGATCTGGGACATGAGTGCTTCCTCTTCAGATTCGAAGCAAAGGAATTTTTAAAAAGGTCTTAGAAAACAGACCTCATTGTTTCTGCGATGGTCATTCTTTAGAATTGGAAGAATGTGTGGACTCCACGTTCCCTCAGAGATTTCTATTTGGATCAGAGTGTGTGGACTCCAAGCCCATTACTGGCGTGCCAATATGTTAAAAAACATTGGTCAAAGAGTACAAAGATATATAGCCCAAAATATCTCCTAAGCTGCTGCCTAGGTAAGGGTTACGATCAATGGTATGCAACCTTTCATCATGGGAATGATAATCGAGTTCACTAATGGAGCTAAATTACTCATCTCGCTGGAAGATGAGAGACTAGACAGACTATGTACAAGATGTAACATGCCCATTCATGAGGCCAGAGACTGCCGTTTCGAGCCGTAGACCCAAACCCAAATGGCTAGGGGGGTCTCCCATCTCCCTGGTACAAGTCGAAGTGCACAAAACCCCACTGACGACATGAAATCTTACCCCCCAAATGACTCTTGATGATTTTCCTCTCAGGATGGACCTCCATGGTTGACCATTTGGAGACAAATTCTCTAATAACCATACGTATCACCCAGAAAGCCAAAGGCCACAACGCCCAAGGGGAACTCTGAAACAAAGCTCCCGAAATGAACGCACTCAACCTCACAAAAGGAGCCACCCAAATTCACAAAGGATCTATAGATACATAATTCCTGCTTTCAACTAGATAAAGAAAACAAATGATTCAGAAGCTAGAGTGGTACCTGGTGAATCTGAAAAAGGCTTAACAGAGATGGTGAGAACGGATATTGTACAAAACCACACAGGCCTGCCTCCTCCGCCGATCACCCCAACCTTTGGGAGAACTTCATGCTACATGCAGTAGATATGCGAACTATGATGAACCCTCTGCGAGTGTAGCTCGGAAAAGATAAATTATCCTCAGCGAACAACAGGGCTTGGTTGGGGCCACTGCAACTAATATTGTTATAACAGCACATGAGAGCATTATTCACCAAGATCAATCCTTTCAAATTCTCCATAGTGACAGCGCTAATACCCCGAGCAAGAAAACACCTACAATCAATTATCCTGCCCACATAACGGTTCTGATTCTTGGCTTTATTGATTAAATGCAGATGGACGAGAGGAGAAACAGAGCACGACACGAGGCCGGTAGCTCCAGTGCTCCTCCACGGGGTCCTCCATGCCCTTGGCTAAAGGAAGAAGAAAGCTTAATCGTGACATTCGAGGACTACCCCAACACTCGAAAGGCTGTAGCATAGAGGGAATGTACCCTTCATCCAGTACGTGAGGACTGGGGTGATTTGGACAACCTCTACTATAATTCTTGGCAAAGCGTTTCTATTGAGCCCACCAAGTTCATCGACAGATGCATCTTGAAGAAGCTAGGACTCATGACAACTTCAAGCAGATGGTGCATGAGCTGGGACTGGGAACCATGGTTACTAATACATATCCTCTCTACCCCGACCTCATCCGAGGTGCATCACCACTGCTCGGGTGCTCTACAAGAGCCCTAGAGTAAAGGTGGTGAATGAGGCTACCTTGACTTTTCTCATCAGAGGCATCAGGTACCGGATCATCATTCCGCAGCTCTGTGAGATCTATGGGTTCGACTAGATTTAGGGTTGTACAGTCGCTCCTTTCCCTGGTCAGCCTACTTTTTGGGGACTCATCGCAACAGGCCACTTTGATTCATGCTCTGCTACTCAGACGGACGTCAGTAACCCCACCTTGTGCTACTTCCTGAAGGTCCTTGCCAACACTCTGTTGTGCAAGATGGAGCCCAACAAGGTTAGGGTTCAGGAGCTCACACTTCTTTACTACTCCATCAGGGATTTGGTTGGGCTCGATGATGAGGTCTTCCCACCACCAGTGAGAGATCAGCGGGTGAACTTGGGAGCTATCGTTGCTGAGAACTTGGCGACCCTGAAGGACAAAACCTTCAAGGGTTCTGGATCAAAGAAGGAGACGGTTGGGAGCTTGTTTACGCCTTTATTCAGCTTTCTTGGTATCAGCTTTGAGGGAGCCACAATAGAGAGGGAGATACGGTACATAGACGAGGGCACTTGATGACGACTCAGTGGCTGAAGGAGGGGTGCTATTGGTATTTTGTGGATGAAGAGGGTCCTAGGAAGATAGAGCTTCCAGCGCGAGAGGTTACAGACTTTGCTGATGACCGAGAGCGCCTTCCATTCCGACCAGCTGAGCAGCCCCTCCACACAGCACCTCTCAAGGTACGCCGCAGAGGAGGCCTCAGAATAGCCCATCCGGTAGCAGCAGCAGCAGAAGACGAGCCAGAACAGCCACCTCCATCTCTCCCAGCTTTCCCTCAGATCCCAGAGATCCCCATTCACGACCATGGTGTCTTCAAGAGAGTCGTAGTGGACGCACTTCATGCCATATGGGCTAGGGTGGAGACGATGTCTAGGTGCCAGTGTTTTAGCCGTCCCAGGACCAGAGCGAGATCGCCACCAGCACCCCGCACCACAGGCTCAGCAGCCAGACATGGATACCTCAGACGAGGAGTAGTCTCCTTAGTTTCTCCTTCGTCTCTTATTTCATTTTCAGACTTATGCACGTACTTATTTAAATTTGTTTTGTTGCCTTTGGACTTCGACTCATTTATTTATTGTTGTTTGGATGTTTTGATGTGTGTTTGAGTGTCTAACAGAGCCAACCCAAAGAGATATGATCAGATTGGAGAGTAGGCACACACACGATTTCGGTATGTTAGCCTAGCATCGATCGACGACGCTTCATTGCTGTCGATCTATGGCGAACTAACAGAGAGGTATAGCAGACAGTTCGAGTCCACCATCGATCGACACCATGAGTTCACCAGCGGTCGATGGTGATGGTTAACCATCGGTTGACACTCACCTATCACCATCAATCGATAATCCTTACGGAGTTTGGTATACTCGCCTTTCTATAACACTTCTTACTTGTGATTTAATTTTTTTCTAAACCAAACCTGGACGGATTACACTGCGGATAGTGTAATTTAAGTCTGGGGGAGGTTAGCTAATGCTATTTTTTTTTTGAGTCTTGTTTACTGTATTTATAAAATTTTCAATTTTTTTTAATTAAATCAAGAAGGGGACTATGATCAAGATTTATTATAGACTAACCACACTTTAGCACCATTCTTAGAAGGTTGTTTGCAGAGATTGCCAGAGATACCAAAGTGGATCATCCTTCCACTATATCACACTTGCTTAGAAAGTTTGAAGGAACCAAAGCTGATTTCCAACACTAATCCTAACATTATTTTCTTGCTTTAGGGCTTGGTATACACTGGATCGGATTCCTTCTGCAAGTCTGTAGGAACAAGTCATTGCACCCCTTGTTCCCAACTCTCTTCAGCATCTACCTAAAAGCTTAAAAGTTTGAGATGACTTCCCAAGATGCAGAGGGGTAGGTACATTACCAATGACCCCATTATTCTAATTCGAACGAACGATCACACATTGTTGGAAGCGAGGGATAGGTACATTACTGATGACCCCACCATTCGCCTACAAATTTGTTTTTTTTTTAAAGCGAAAATGAGATTGCAAGATGGACTGTATCAGCATCATTGTCCATTAAGTTTGAGATCCAAAAAGATTCAGAGAAGAGAGAAAAGAGGGAAGAAATGGATCAAAGAAGACTTTGTGCACGTTTGTCCAGAATTGCAGGGGTAAGGGTCCATGTGTCGTTTGATCGATACTCCCAGGGTAAAGTCTACACTTTTATTTTATGCAAAGAAATGAAATAAGTAGAGGGGTGAGTCAGACTAGTATTTGCTAAGTTGCTTGTAGAATGAAATTGGTTGCTATACTTGGATATGGTATATAAAGTTCCTCTATGATTGACTTAATAGGATTTGGTTGCAACAAAGTAGGGTGATAGTTATACTTAGACATTATGTGAGTCTCCGCTTTTCAAAACCTCTTTCACAGACTTTGTTTGCTTGAGGACAAGCAAAAGGTTAAGTCTGGGAGAGTTGATATGCCATGGATTTTACCGATTCTACCTATGATATATAGAGTATTTTAGAGTCTTTTATATGCATTTTGTACTGTTTTAGTATATTTACAGGTCTAGGTACTCATTGGAAGCAATTGTAGATTTTGGGCTATTTTGGAGCATTTTGGATGCTCAGCCAGAAAGTCAGAGCCGGATCCAGTTTATGCGCCAACCATCAATCGACTGCAAGATTAATGAAGGCTTGAGAAATTACAAGTTTTACCTAAAAGTTCCATAATTTGCATGACAAGTCCGCAGCCGAAAATTAGACTATTTAATAGGATTTTATATTTTAGTTTTAACCTAAGCGGAAAAGACCTAAGAAAGAGTTATCTTCTAAGTTACACAAAAGTTTTAGAGTTGAGAGTTGGAACACCTTGTTACATCTATTGGAGAGAGAGATTTGATCATCATAACAGAGAAGATCTTGAACTCCTTATTTTTTAATCAGTTTATTATATGCAATTTATCAGACTTTAATCATGTTCTTTATTTCTATGTCTGAGTAATTCAATGTTAGATCTAGGGTTATTCAATGGTAGTAATGTATTGCTTATTTTATATAATTGTTAGGGTAATCTTCTTCGTTCTTTGTTTAAGTTGCTCTTAATGCTAAATTGAACTTGATCACCTCAATCTTAGAAATTTGGGTTCTATAGCACAAGTGAGAGCTTGGTTATAACGTGTAACATATCTTAAACAATCTAAATAACCGGTAACAAATGAGAGTTGAATTGGAAGTTTAGATAACCCATCAAACCGCGAAACCAGTAATATTTGGAATGATAATCAAGTAATACAACCTTATGACATCGATCGACACTTAGTTGAGATGCGCGAGGCCGATCTCCTAAACCCTAAGGTTTGAGTTAACCATCGGTCGACACTGGGGATAGGTAGACACTAGGGATATGTATATTACTGATGACCCCACCATCCGCCTAACGGGCGATTTGGACGAAACTAGCAGTCATTTGGATCACCTTTGCGTTCTCCTTTGAATCCCGATCGAAACACATTTCGTTTCGTCTCAATCCCGATCAAAACAAGTTGGACGCACACCGTCCAACTCGCCAAATGGGCGATTTGGACCGAACGAGCCGTCCAATTAGCCCGTTCAGTGAGTTGGACCAAACGAGCCATCCAACTCGCCCATTGGGTGAGTTGGACCAAACGACCTAGCCAACTCGCCCGTTTGGAAATTTGTACCTTCGATCAGTCCTTTGGATCATATTTGCGTTCTCATTTGAATCCCAATCAAAATGCTTTTCGATTCGTCTTAATCGGAGTTTCCGTTGAGATTTTACGATCAAAACAAGTTGGACGCACACCGTCCAACTCGCCTCATGGTGAGTTGGGAAAGCCTTGGTGAGCTTATACTTTGTTTTCTCTTTCGAATCTTGATCGAAACGCTTTTCGTTTCATCTCAATCGGAGTTTCCATTGATATTTTATGACAAAAACAAGTAAGACTTGCCTAAACTTTTTGGCTTGCTCCTACTCGACCTCTTGGGAGTCCTACTCGCCCTATTGGGCATCCTACTCGCCCTCTTTGGCATCCTACTCGCCCTTACCTCCATTTTTGAGTTCTCCTTTGTATCTCGATCGAAACGTCTCTTGTTTCGTCTCGATTGGAGTTTCCATTGGAACTTTACGATAAAAACCGCAAAGACTTGTTTTCGTATGAATTCAGATTGATCTTAAAAAACGGCAACGGTAAACTTAACACCCTGGTCGCCTCAACTATACAATTAATTTGAACCTTCATATAAAAATTGTAGTCGTATCAAAGGTATTCTTTCGAAGAAATCGTAAAAATGTTTAAGTCAAAAAATGACCCGAAAAGGTCTGAAACACGACTAAAAGCACACTTACTATTTTAGACAAAATCGAGCCCAATGATATTATACGGTCTATCTTTTATTTTCAGGAGAAGCTAAAATTCAGGTTCGGAAAATAAATGTCAAGTTTCATAGGATAAATTCCAATATCAAAAAATATGGATCGACGAACCAAAACTGCAAGACAGGTTCGAGCCTAAACGCGGCCAGGAAGAACTAATATCTTTCCCATTCTTAATGGGCATACAAACACGAGGAGAGGAAGGGGGATGAGAAAGAAAAATGGAGAAGAGGTTAACCCAAACATTCGAGAAAACTAAGGTATAGCCGGCTTGGAAGTTTTTGAAATCAGACTTTGAATTTTCGTAGAAATGTACTAAGAAATAAAAACGCTTCAGAGATCGCCACAAAAATTTAAGGAACTTAGGAGAATAGTCTAGCGAGCTAAGTCTTAGGCATTTTCCTGTCTCGATCTATTGTTCTGTGACTGTTCAGGCATATCTTGCAAACTGATCTAATCTCTCAGACAACCGAGAAACGATAGCCACGCATACTCAGCTCGCTTCCTCAATAAACAAAGAACTAGAAACGCGAACGTCATCTTAAAACTGACTCGTTCCCAGAAATTTCTTAAAACCGACATATTCCTAGTCGTTAACCCAAAACTCACCAAGTCACAATCCTAGAGTTGTCTTTAAACCAACCTAGATTGTCGATCATCCCAATATTCAAAAGAAAAAACGTACACAACCCTTCAAAATATCGGTTCAGCCATTTTCTTTCGTAAAAAAAAGGAGGAGTAGGTACGTATACTATACTCGTATACTCCCATTTCAAAAAAAAAAATTTGTCTCGGCATCAAGATAACGCTTTCGACAAAGCACACTCTCGCAGCAGTATACGGAAAATTATTTAGCAATGTGATACCTCATAAAACCGATCATCCATTACCTTCGTATAACTATAACATTTTATACAGAAGAGCCTACGGGAAAACAAGATCGGTGTCGTGAAAAACAACTTCGCAATGCAGAAAAGAGAATAAGGAAAACACATTCCTCGTTCGCAAATATCAGAGTAATATTTGAGAGACATTCTCAATTTAATTCTATGCCATTCACTTCTCGTAAAACTTACGCGAAACATCCTTCGTATAGCCACACCAAGTTATGCGAATAAACTTTCTGAAACTTTCCGATGAACATTATACGAAACATTCATCGTGTAAATGATGCCTAAAGTAGAAACTCGTTTCTAACACCATTGGACATCTTAGCACGAAAAACTCCGACTCGGCCCATCAATCTTGACAAACACTCTTTGGCCCTCAGCCAATTACGCCTTCCGATAAAAATCCGAACCAGAATTTGGCATCCTCTTTAGGACAGTTCTAAACTAACATTACCTTAATGCTAACACGAACGTGCCATAGTCTAATCCGTGACCAGCAACGTCTTCGGCTATGCGGCTGAACACATCCTTCAGACCGACCCAAAATGTTTGAGCGACCACTGCTCCATCCAATCACTTAACGGCAAAACGACAATCCACGATTAGTCTAAAAACGCGAAGTGCAAATAATTATTTTATGACCCAGAATCGGAAATCATACGATAAATTCTTAATATTGAAACTTAGTTTTAACCACCAAACTGTTAATGGTAAACTTAAATTTGTCAACAACCGACCAAGTTCAATATGTTCCGCAGTTTACTCTAAACCCACAATGTTTGACAACTAAAAAGAGGCACATAAGGAAAAACTCGTGACAAAGCTCCTAGAGCTATACGAAGCATCCTTAACTATACACGAAATAAATCTCGAGGGGGGGGGGGCGACTCCTCACAAAGCACCGTGAAGGAAGTCGCATATTCTTAGGGACAAATTTACGCGACCCATTGTTTCTAATTCCTCGCTAACAAATAATACAAAAACAACAGTTTTGGCTGCAAACATCCGCAAACAAACCAAAACATTTCTCTGCCATAAGGTTAAAACAAAACCCTTGCGATGCCACACATCTTCAAGCCCGCAAATGTTTCAAGCTCGAAATGCGTATACGAAAGAAAAACTCAACCTTCGACACAGCGAGACGTCGCTGACATTCAAAGAACTGTTTTTCGTCAAAACTTTCCGAAACAGAATGCTCACCTTAAAAACAGTCCATCCGCGATTATAAAACACACACACCTTCTTAAACACGTATCCTTCGCGAAGATTCAAAAACGGTAATATCTACCAATAAGTTTGTTGCTGATCACAACAAACTCTCAACGTCCTAAACAGTCTAAGCCATCTCATAGAGATAGCTCTCGAACACCCAACACAAGGGTATTCAGCGCTATTAAAGAAATCCGAAATTTTGGTCACACTTTCGGGAGACTTAAAAATTGTCCCCGAAGAGATGCTCGATTCCGACCATAGAAGTCACATAACCCTAGAACATATCACGGAACTTTTATGCGGGACGGAATCAGGTCGAAAGCGAGACGGAAAACGTAAGCTGAAGTAGTCATCGCACCCCCTAAAACCGTGATTAGACCTAGGTCTTACCATAAACCCAGCACACTGGTCTCTAACGTCTCAAGGCATGATATCGAAAATATACGAGATCCTAAAATCATGTCTCTTCGTCCATATCTAAGAGCTCTCGAAACTTTGGAAAACTTCTCAAACATTTTGAACGAGCGACGAATAGGACGATCCACAAAAGAGTTGGGAGCGAGATGACAACTCGTATCCTTCCCTCTACACTTAACAAAAATCCGAATCTACGTAAACTCCTTTTCAAGTGAAAAGCCTAGTTTATTCATTAAAAAAGTCGCAAAGCGGCCGGGATCTGAAGCCACACGCTGTCAGTCCCGAAAACATAAATACGGCCATACTCGGCCAAAATAAACAGCCTACTGAGGCTAGTCTCGAGGCCAAAAAAGGCCCAATATACAATGATATTGGCAGCAACATGCCCGATAATCTCTACCCAACACACAGCTAAACCATAAAGGTCTCACTGGAAAACAGGAAGTAAAAACCTTAACTCTCGAACAAAATACGAAAGGCTTGATCCCTTTTACAAGGGTACGTAGGCAGCCTTCACAAGGCGCAGCCCCAATCCTACTGCATTCCACTCTTGGAGGAGTGCATAGACCAATTTCAACGGACCTTCTCAACCATTGATTCCGCCTTACTTACCCAACCTGCCAAACCACTCGCTAGAACCTCACGGTTGTAACGAGCTGGGGGCTAACTGTTGGGGTCAAAATCGGTCACGACAAAATCAATGCTAGAAAACTCCCGACAAATATTTCTTATCTAAAAAGAATTATAAATCCAGGACAAAAGATTCGTGTAATTTAAAAGAAAGAAGTTATACGATGAAATGGTGGTGTTTACTGTTCTAGCAGAGTATAAATATCCTAAAAATAAACTATCAAATTAACCCTTAATCCTCACACAAAAAACAATAATCTGGCCAAGAAAGATCAGGTGTAGTACTTAGGGCTAGAATCCACAGAGAACAATGGTACACTATAGATTTCTTATTCTTAAAGGTTAAGCTAGGTGATTATATATATTGGTAAAAATTAATCAGTCTAAGGAAATATTCTTTATTGGAGATTGTAGATGCAATATGAAAATATGTTTGTAATGTAATTATGAAATTATGCTAATAATGTAATATGGAAATATGCTACTAAACTAATTAGATGTAAATGTAAATATGATATATCTAGGGTTTCAAGCTTAATGAATTATAGGGAATAAGAAGCATGAATATGTAAATATTCTAGAACTCAAATATTAACTATTCTGACCTTTTTAACTTCAACTCTCGTATGCGAGAAAAAGGAAAGACCATCGATCGAAGACTAAGGACTGGTCTCGATCAACGGTGAAATCAGAAGGAAGTGTAAACGAGATTTGATATGTTTCACTAAGCTAATTAGACCAGCCCTCCCATGCACCTAACAAACAAGTTAAATGAAGTCTATTATGGCACAAAACCTACTCTCGTAGTCGTCCATGTCCTACTTTCGAGATCCTAGTTAGCTACTCTAGAATGCAAGCATTAAGCACAATTCAATTGATGGATATTAACTTAACCTAGCAATCCTACTATTGGACTAATCTATGATTGCTATCATTCAACCCTAAACCTAGTTGGTAACTACTCAGACATAATCAAAGTAAGAATAATAATCTGAATATAATGCATAGATAAAACACTGGGTTCCAATACAAATCTCCTAAGTAGTTATGAATCTTCTCGCTACATAGAATACTAAAACTCAAGAACCTAGCACCGTACGTCTCCGTACGTCCTCTCTTGTTTCTCTTTGGTGTCATACATAAAGTATAAATATAAAACCTTAAAATCTAGGTCAAAACTCTTCTATGGGTAAATTTGTAATCTTGTGTCTTGTCTCTAACTTGGGCTTGAAATCAGCTGTCTTCCAATTGGTCATCGATCGATGGCAAGTGGTCAGCATCGATCGATCTTGGTCATGTAACATCGGTCGACTCCAAGATAGTGACGTCGATCGACTACAGTTTTGTATTTCGACTCTCTCAATGATCACCTACGGATTATTCTCTTCTGAATGCTCCAAAAGGTCCAAGTATCCCCATATATCTCCAAAATGTACCTGGACCTGTAAATATATTAAAACATAGCGTAGACACACATAATATACCCTAAATAGAGCCTATAACATCGCCTAAAACTGGTAATAAATAGGCTATGTCAACTCCCCCAGACTTAACCTTTTGCTTATCGTCAAGCAAACAAGCCTCCGAAAGAGCTTTTGAAAAGCGAAGACTCACATAATATCTAAGTATAATTGTCACCTTACTTTATTGCAGCCACATCCTATCAAGTCAATCATAGAGAACTTTATATACCCTATCATAGTATAGCAACCAAATTCATTCTACCAGCAACTAAGCGAATACTAGCCTGACTCGCCCCTTTACTGATTTCATTTCTTTGCAGAAAATAAATGTGCATGCTGTACCCTGCGAGTATCAATCAAAGGATATATATGCTCTTACATCTGCAAGTATCTGAACACACATGTAGTCTTCTCTGATTCCTTTCCTCTCCATCTTCTCACTTCTTCTCAGTCAATGTCTCCCTACTTTTGAGGCTATCATTTTTTCTAATTGATTGAGATGCTTGGATAGGCTTCCATGAATCAAGCTCTGATAGTTTTTTTGCCACCAGATCGTGTTCACTTCTTTTTGACCTTTATCTCTTTCGAGGATCATATGAATGAAGCTTTAATGGTTGTAGCCACCAAATCATTTTTGATCTTTTTTATCTGAAGGGGAGAGGGAGGGGAATCAGAAGCACACAGACTTTTACCTTCCGGACTTGCAGAAGGAATCCGATCCAGTGTATGCCAAATCCCAAAGCAAGCAAATCATGTCAGGACTAGTGTTGGAAATCAGCTTCAGTTCCTTCAAACTTTCTAAGCAACTGTGATATAGTGAAGGATGATCCACTTTGGTATCTCTAGTAATATCTGCAAACAACCTTCTAAGAATGGTGCTAATATGTGGTTAGTCAATATTAAATCTTGATCATAGTCCTCTTCTTGAGTCAATAATTTTTTTGATAAACTTATATATATAGTCAAAAACAAATCAAATAGTATTAGAGAACCTCCCCCCAAACTTAAATTACACTGTCCTCAGTGTAATCCGCCCCGGACTGGTTAGGAAAAATTAAATCATAACTAAATAGCTTAAGTATAGAAATCGATACCTCTCTCCGTAAGAGAGTGTCGATCGATGGCTCCGAGAAAAAGCAATCTCATTGAACATGTCTTCCAATTGTTTTTATGCTGCGTAGTTCTGTCTGTCGAAATCGGTATCTATCGATTGCGTGTTGCGGCCGTCGATCGACGTCACTTTATCTGGTCCACTCGCATGCTGTCTTTGAACAATATCCAAATCTTGCTGCATCTTATCCATGCGTCTAGTCAGACCAATGAGGCACTTGTCTGTAGGATAGTAGACACCGTCAAGCCTCCGGTAGAAATCTTCTAATGACATCTCTTGAGCGTTGTAGATCTCATTCACAAGATCGTCAATCTCAGCTCTGCTATATGTTCCTTGCTTCTTTCTGTACATAGCGATCTTTTCTGCATGTTCAGATAAACATATGGAGCTGTACTCAAACATAGTATCTCTCTATAGAACTGCCTTGATATCTTCCTCTTGCACATTCATAATTCGTCCGTCTATAACGCGTGTGATATAGCCTATTTATTACCAGTTTTAGACCATGTTATTTGCTCTATTTAGGGTCTGTTATGTGTGTCTAGGCTATGTTTTAAGGTATTTTTAGTTCCAGGTGTGTTTTGGAGATATATGGAGATACTTGGAGCTTTTGGAGCATTTATAGGAGAATAATCCGTAGCTGATCGTTGTGAGAGTGAAAGTACAAGATTACCATCCATCAACGACACAACGTTGGCGTCAACTGATGCTACATGACCAATATCGATCGATGTTGCACATCTGCCATCGATCGATGTCCAATTCGCAGATAACCGAATTTCAAGCCCAATTTAGAGACAAGGCAACATATTACAAGATTAGCCTTGGACATGTTTTGACCTAGACTTTAGGGTTTTATATTTATACTTTATGTATTGCACCAGATTGTGTGTGCTCGGTGAGGGGTGCAAGGTGCCTAGGTTTTGTGGCAAAGTGTGTGTGTGCACAACCCCACCATAGTTTTAGGAATTATTTGGGGAGAAGATTCATAACTACTTAGGGAGACCCCAATATTTTATCTATGCATTATATTCAGATTATTATTCTTACTTTAATTATTTTTGAGTAGTTATCAACTAGATTTAGGGTTGAATGATAGCAATCATGTATTAGCCCAAAAGTAGGATTGCTAAGTTAAGTTAATATCCATTAATTGAATTGTACTTAATGCTTGCATTTTAAAGTAGCTAGCTAGGATCTCGAAAGTAGGACATGGAAGACTACAAGAGTAAGTTATGTGCCAGAATATTTCTCCATTGAACTAGGTTGATAGGCGCATGCGAGAGCTGGTCTAATTTTCTTGGTGAAAATATCAAATCTCGTTCACACTTTCTTCTGATTTCACCGTCGATCGTCACCAGGCCTTAGCCGTCGATCAATGGTCTTTCCTTTTGCTCGCATACGAGAGTTGGAGTTAAAAGGGTCAGAATAGTTAATATTTGAGTTCTAGAATATTTACATATCCGTTCCTCCTATTCCCTATAATTCATTAGGCTTGAAACCCTAGATCTAGCAGATTTACATATTCATCTAGTTAATCTATCGGCATATTTCCATATTTACACAATTAGCATATTTACATTATTAGCATATTTCCATATTGCATCTATACCTTCTAATAAATTATATTTTCTTGACCTTATTACTTGTTACTAATATATAAAATTACCTAGCTTAGTCTTTAGAAATAGGAAATCTATTGTGTGTCATTGTTCTCTGTGGATTCGATCCCTAAGTACTACACCTTATCTCTCTTGGCAAGAGTATTATTTTGTGTGTTAGGATTAAGGGTTAATTTGACAGTTATTTGTTTAGGATATTTATACCTAGTTAGAACATAAAAACACCCAAGTGTCAAATTTGGCGTCGTTGCCGTGGAACATTGAACGCCATTAGATTTATTTTCTAGGATTTAGTCTAGGTTTGTTACTTTCAAGTTACTGATTTTTACTTTTCTTTGTTTTTTAGGTGCATGCAAAAGAGTACCAGGAGCAACAAAGGACAAGACTTATTGTTCTCAGAACCACAACAACTCGAACGTACGATCCGCAAAGAAAGATGACAAGCATCGATCAACAACATCTACTCAGAATTGATTGACACTTCTTTACGAACAGCATTGACCGACATCAAAATTCCAGCATCGACCGACATTGATCATATAGCATCGATCGATAACACCTCATCTGCATCGATCGACGATAGCAAACGAGTTCAGATGGTTGCGCCTATAATAGTGGTTCAGAATGAGAATGGAGACTTGCATGACCTCAACGGTCATCTGCGTAATGTAGCTGGTCAAAAGATAGACAATCAGAGGACTATAATCTCTGATACAGAAGCAGAAGCAGACACTGCAATAGCTCAACCTGAAGCTAACGCCCAAGCTTCTCAGACAACGCTGGCTGACTACAACCGTTCAGACCAGTTTTACACCAACAGATCCGCCATTTTCCCTCCAGCTTTTCAGAGAAAAGATTTTGAGATCAAGCCCGCTTATTTTGGACTTGTAGCGTAGACGCCATGGGTTGCGACACGAGCAACCTATGGATCATCTAGAGCGATTTGAGGATATACTGACTGCTATTAAAGCCAATGGAGTTCCTGAGGACTATCTTTTCTGTAAGCTCTTCAAGTACTCACTTCTTGGAGAAGCTTCATATTGGCTTAAGCAGCTACCACCAGGATCTCTAACATATTGGACTGACATTAAGAACGCTTTCTTGCGTAACTTCTTTTATGACGCAAGAGCATAAGATCTGAAGAGCAAGATTGCTACTTTTTCACAAGAACCTTCAGAGTCTTTCATAAACTCAAGGATCAGATTCAAGTCACATCAGAGAAATTGTCCACATCACGGGTTCAACGAAGTGCAGCTTCTTAGCATTTTCTTCAGAGGTATTGGATTGCAGTAACAGATGATTTTGGACACAGCCAGTGAAGGAAATTTCAGCACTAGGAGCCCTGAAGAAGCTACAAGATTGATTGAGAATCTAGCATCTAGCAGCAGTACCAAGAACACAAATTTTGAGAGAAAGAAATCAGCTCCAGCAGTGAGCAAGAAGAAGATTGAAGAGGTAAAGGCAAAGCTAGATAGTGTTCACAAATTTCTCAGGAAGCAAGTTACATTTGTAGAGGTAGAAGCAATAGAGTCTGGAGAAAATGAGATTGAAGAAGGGGATGCGAACTACATTGATGGGAATGGTTTCCAGAGACAAGGGAATTCAGGTTTCAGCAGGAACTCCTATGGTACTGGTCAAAGGAGTAACTTTAATCAGAGTTCATAGAGAAGACCCTTCAACAAAGACATGACATATGGATCTTCCTACTACCAAAATCCTCCTCCAGAAACTCAGGGAAGCAAAATTAAAGCAATGGTTGATAGACTCTTACAAGGACAGCAGAAGATGACTGTGGATTTCAATGGAAAGATAGGTGATTTGTACCTCAACTTCAATACCAAGTTCAAAAACCTCAGCACATATGTGAAGAAGTTGGAGAATCAAGTGATGCAACAAGTGAGACCATTAGGAGACATGAAAGCCTGATTAAGGAGAACATGGAGGCTGGGAAAAAGCACCACGTCAATGCATTGATTGATGATGATTTCTGGCAGGAAGAGAAACCCCAAGACAGCAACTTTTGTGTGAAAAATTCCATGTCACTCGGCAATTCCCTTTCGCATCGATCGACACAAGACAATGAGAATCGATCGACAGTGAAACCTACAGAATCGATAGCCTCGTGTGAATCGACTAACATCGATCGATACCATACTCATGACCTCGATCGACATAGAAACGAAAGCATCAGTCGACAATACATGTCTGACATCGATCGACTTGGTAGAAACCCAGTTCGATTACCCAACCTCAACGCAAGTCTGATTGTGCGTCCAACAGCAACAATGTCATAACAGAATATAGACACATCTGAATTTATGTATCTTGATAGAGAAGATGAGGGACACTCAAAGAGGAGGCAAAAGATCCCAAAGCATCAACGTAGAGAAGACAATGAAAAGGAGATGGATGGCTTTGCTAAAAGAGTTTTTAAAATTCCTTTAGATATATCTTATGATGAAGCTTATTATACTCACAGATTGTGGATGTTTTTCAGGGAAACAAGGGAAACAGATGATGATATAAAAATCATGTTCAATCACCTCAAAGAGAAGATGAAGCAGAGAACCTGTTTTAAAAAGAAAAGTAATCATAGGAAGTTTGTGGTCCACGCTTCATCAAAGGAAACAAATATCCAAACGCCCTCTGTGACACTGGATCTTCAGTGAGAATTATGCCAAAATCTATGGCAGAGGAGCTGAACCTAAGAGTGGAACCCTCCAACGATTCCTTCACATTTGTACACTACTCAAGAGTGAACTCAGGAGGGATGGTAAAAGATGTTCCAGTGCAGATCAACAACACCCTAATCCTAGTAGACTTTCATGTGATGGACATCAGGATAGATTGGAACTCTTCGCTACTACTTGGGAGAGACTTCAGGGTTACTGTGGGAGCCATATGCGACATGCAGTTAAACAAGTTGTATCTATCTCTAATTAATGAAAATATCTTTTATGAACCTGTCAAAAATTAGAACAAGGCTTCCCACACAAAACTTGTATAATGATGCAGAGCTTGTGGCCACATGCTTTTGCGAATACGAGTGTTATGAGGAATCAGTAGATTGAGCATCGATCGACACCCAAACCATATCATCGATCGATAGTCCTGCAACTCAACAATCGATCGACACCCACTGTAGAAACCCTTAAAAAAATAATTTAGAATTTGGAGCCAAGGTTATGGGAATCAAAGCATGTGGAGGAATGTTAAGTTTTGGTCATATAAAACTTAACATGGTTCAGAGAAAATAGAAGAGTGGTCGAGAATCAACCTAGTGGTCGAGTCGCGGGCAACAAGGATCGATCGGGGAATTTTGAAATACGAGGGGTCAAAGAATTGATAGTGAGTGAACCATGAGTCAAATAAGCTGCTCGACCATGGTTAGACAATGAGTTAGATTGATCAGAAGGATGTTTTGGAAGCATAACGTTTTTGGAAGCACGACGTTTTAAAAGCTTGATTTTTTAAAAGCGCGACGTTTCTTAAGCACGAAGTTTTCTGGACAGTGTAATTTAAGTCTGGACAGTGTAATTTAATGCTAACTAATTGTTTTTGAGTGTTATTTATATATATATATATATATATATATATATATATATATATATAAGTTTTTCAAAAAGTTTTATTGAGTCTAGAAGAGGACTATGATCAAGATTTATTATTGACTAACCATGCTATAAGTATTATTCTTAGAAGGTTGTTTGCAGAGATTATTAGAGATACCAAAGTGGATCATCATGCCACTATGTCACACTTGCTTAGAAAGTTTGAAGGAATCAAAGCTGATTTCTAACACTAATCCTGACATTATTTGCTTGCTTTTGGATTTAATATACATTGGATCTGATTCCTTCTGTAAGTCTGGAAGGTAAAAGTCTGTGTGCTTCTGCTTCGCTTCTCTCTCAGATGAAAAGGAGTCGAATAGGATTTGGTGGCTAAAACCACTAAAGCTTGATTCATATGATCCTAGAAAGAGATAAAGGTCAAAAAGAAGTAAACATGATCTGGTGGCAAAAAACGTTAGGGCTTGATTCATGGAAGCCTATCCAAATATCTCAGTCAATTAAAAAAATAAATGAGACCCTCAAAAAAAGGAAGACATTGACTGAGAAGAAGTGAGAAGAGAGAGAGGAAAAGAATCAAAGAAGGCTACTTGTGTGTTCAGATACTTGCAGAGGTAAGAGTCTATATATCCATTGATCGATACTCCCAAGGTAAAGCCTGCACTTTTATTTTATGCAAAGAAATGAAATCAGTAGAGGGGCGAGTCAGACTAGTATTTGCTAAGTTGTTGGTAAATGGATTTGGTTGCTATACTAGGACAGGGTATATAAAGTTTCTCTGTGATTGACTTGAGATAATGTGGTTGCAATAAAGTAAGGTAACAATTATACTTAGACATTATGTGAGTCTTCGCTTTTCAAAACTTTTTCATAGGCTTGTTTGCTTGAGGACAAGCAAAAGGGTAAGTTTGGGGGAGTTGATATAGCTTATTTATTATCAGTTTTAGACCATGTTATAGGCTCTATTTAGGGTCTGTTATGTTTGTCTAGGCTATATTTTGAGATCTTTACAGGTCTATATACGGTTTGGAGATATATGGAGATATTTGGAGCTTTTGGAGCATTTAGAGGAGAATAATCCATAGCTGATCATTGTGAGATTCAAAGTATGAGATTAGCATCGATCGACGACACAACATTGGCGTCAACCGATGCTACATGACCAAGATCGATCGATGTTGCACATCTGCCATCGATCGATGTCCAATTCGCAGACAGCCGATTTTCAAGCCCAAGTTAGAGACAATACACAAATTACAAGATTACCCTTGGACGATTTTTGACCTAGACTTTAGGGTTTTATATTTATACTTTATGTATTGCACCAAATTGAGTGTGCTGGGTGAGAGAGTGCTAGGTGCCTAGGTTTTGTGGAAAAGTGTGTGTGTGCACCACCCATCATAGTTGTAGGAATTATTTAGGGGAGAGGATTCATAACTCCTTAGGGAGATTTTTATTGGAACCCCAGTATTTTATCTATGCATTATATTCATATTATTATTCTTACTTTAATTACGTCTGAGTAGTTACCAACTAGATTTAGGGTTGAATGATAGCAATCATGGATTAGCCTAAAATTAGGATTGCTAGATTAAGTTAATATCTATTAATTGAGTTGTCCTTAATGCTTGTATTATAGAGTAGCTAAGTAGGATCTCGAAAGTAGGACATGGAAGACTACAAGAGTAGGTTCTGTGCCAGAATAGACTACATTGAACTAGGTTGTTAGGCATATGTGAGAGCTGGTCTAATTGCTTGGTGAACTTATCAAATCTCGCTCACACTTCCTTCTGATTTCATCGTCGATCGTCACCAGGCCTTAGCCATTGATCGATGGTCTTTCCTTTTGCTCGCATACGAGAGTTGGAGTTAAAAGGGTCATAATAGTTAATATTTGAGTTCTAGAATATTTACATATCTGTGCTTCCTATTCCCTATAACTCATTAAGCTTGAAACCCTATACGAAAATCTTTCTCTTGAGGCCGTTCTCTCTTGCCTTCTACCCAGAAATCATCATCAATAATAGCATTGACGTAATGTTTACGTCCAGATTCTTCCTTCTCTCTAACCATAGCCTCGTATTTGTTAAGGACTACACTCGCCTGAGTCACTTGACTTTCCAGCTCCCTCACACGGGTGTCGAGATCTTTGATTTTTGTGTTTAGGTGGAGGTACAGGAAATCTAACTTCTCATTGAAGTCCACAGTCATCTTCTGCTGTCCCTCCATTACTTTGTCAAACATAAATTTGACCCATGGTTCTGATTGGTCTCGAAATCTCCATGCCTTTAGCAGCTTGGCCTTTAGCTTTAGGTTGACTATTGCAGCGTCTGCTTCTGCTTCTGTATTTGGGATTACAGCCCCCTTTTCGTCTATCTTTTGACCTGCTTCATTACGCAGATGACCGTTGAGGTTGTTATCCAAGTCTCCATTCTCGTTGTGAACCACAATAATAGGCGCAACCATCTGAACTCGTCTGCTGTCATCGATCGATGCGGGGGAGATGCTATCGATCGATGCTAAGTGATCAATGCCGGTCGACGCTAGAGTTCTGATCCCGATCAATGCTATCCGTAAAGAAGTGTCGGTCGACGCTGAATGTATACCGTTGATCGATCCTTGTAGTCTTTCTTTGCGGATCGTATGTTCGAGTTTTTGCGGGTCTCAGAATAATAATTCTTGTCCTTTATTGCTCCTGGTACTATTTTGCATGCACCTAAAAGACAAAGGCAAAAAAAAATCAGTAACCTGAGAGTAAAACAAACCTAGACTAAACCCTAGAAATTAAATCTAATGGTGATCAATGTTCCCCAGCAACGGCGCCAAATTTGACATGGTGGTGTTTACTGTTCTAGCAGGGTATAAATATCCTAAACAATTAACTATCAAATTAACCCTTAATCCTAACACACGAAACAATACTCTTGCCAAGAGAGATCATGTGTATTACTTAGGGATCGAATCCACAGAGAACAATGGCACACAATAGATTTCTTATTCCTAAAGGTTAAGCTACGTGATTATATATATTGGTAACAAGTAATCAGTCCAAAGAAATATTCCTTATTGGAGAGTGTAGATGCAATATGGAAATATGCTTGTAATGTAATTATGGAATTATGCCAATAGTGTAATATAGAAATATGCTACTAAACTAACTAGATGTAAATGTAAATATGCTAGATCTAGGCTTTCAGCTTAATAAATTGTAGGGAATAAGAAGCACGGATATGTAAATATTCTAGAACTCAAATATTAACTATTCTGACAATTAACTCCAACTCTCATATGCGAGCAAAAGAAAAGACCAACGATCGACGGTTAAGGCTTGGTGTCGATCAATGGCTAAGGCCTGGTGTCGATCGACGGTGAAATCAGAAGGAAGTTGGACCGAGATTCGATATGTTCAATAAGCTAATTAGACCATCTCTCGCATGCGCCTAACAACCTAGTCAATGGAGTCTATTCTGGCACAGAACATACTCTCGTAGTCGTCCATGTCCTACTTTTGACATCCTAGCTAGCTACTCTATAATGCAAGCAGTAAGAACAACTCAATTAATGGATATTAACTCAACCTAGCAATCCTACTTTTGGGCTAATCAATGATTGCTATAATTCAACCCTAAATCTAGTTGTTGACTACTATAACATAATCAAAGTAAGAATAATAATCGGAATATAATGCATAGATAAAACACGGGGTTTCCAATACAAATCTCTCTAAGGAGTTATGAATCTTCTCCCTAAATAAAATAGTAAAACTCTAGAACCTTGGACTGTATGTCTTCGTACGTCTCTCTCTTGTTTCTCTTTGGTATCATACATAAAGTATAAATATAAAATCCTAAAATCTAGGTCAAAACTCATCCAGGGGTAAACTTGTAATCTTGTGTATTGTCTCTAACTTGGGTTTGAAATCAGTTTTCTGTGAATTGGTCATCGATCGATGGCAAGTGGTCAGCATCTATCGATCCTGGTCATGTAACATCGGTCGACGTCAAGATAGTGTCGTCGATCGATGTTAGTCTTGTATTTCGACTCTCTCAATGATCAGCAACGGATTATTCTCCTCTGAATGCTCCAAAAGCTCCAAGTATCTCCATATATCTCCAAAGCGTACCTGGACCTGTAAAGACCTTAAAACATAGCCTAGACACACATAATAGGCCCTAAATAGATCATATAACATTGCCTAAAACTGGTAATAAATAGGCTATATCATACGACAAGTTCTAGGATAGGAAGGTCCGATCCGAATAAACGACTGTTGGGATATAAGAAGGATTACGAGACAAACATGTGGTCCAACTCGCCCGTTCGACTATTGGGATAGAAGGATTACGAGACAAACACGTGGTCCCACACGAGTTAATTGATAACTCAGAAAAGACAGGTGGGCCAGTTAGAGCAGAGGGAACTTTTTGTGATATCCAAACATTCATATATGGAAACGATTTATTTGATGTGCAACAAGTTGGAAACTGCTTCTCTTGGTGATGATCAAGACGCACACATACTATTTACTACCTTCTTGATTGTGTTCTCACAAAGAGATATTGGGCTTGTGCTTTACCGTCAAGTTTCGGCGAGTGCCTCAACTTTGAGGGCTATGACCAAAGAGAAGTTTATCCACAACCCGGAATCCACCAAGGAGACATATCTTTCATTATGTGTAGTGAAGTGTTATCCGGGTTATGCAACAAACCTCATTGCAGTGGGGAAATGGAAGGTAACCGATTCGCTGACGAAGTCTGAGAACTAACCATCTCGTTTTTGCCGATAGTACAATGATCTCCATCAAAGCTGACACCAAGAGTTTTGAAGCACTCCACAAGATTTTGGACGCATATGAGAAGTTTTCATGGCAAAGAATCAACGTCCTCAAATAGTCAATCACATTCTCTGCTAAAGCCTCGAACAAAATCAGGGCAAAAGATAAATCCATCCTTTGGATCGAAAAGGAGGGATGTGTTGGTAAATATATGGGCCTTGTAACATCCCAAGTTGTGATATGTGGAAAGGCTTAAGATAATTGATTTGGCTACCTATGTCACCAAAGTTGACTTACCTTTTCCGTCACACATCCATTTAGAACTCCAGAGTTAAGTGTGCTTATGCTGGAGTAGTGAAAGGATGGGTGACCTATCGGGAAGTGATTCGCGATACCGTGCAAGTGAGGCCAAAACATGGGGAAGGTCGGGTGGTGATTGCAGGGACAGTAAACAATGATTTTGAACCTTGGAAAATTTACGCACTGGCGTTTGGAACCTGATGGGGCCCATGGGCCGAGAGAGCGGGTGTGGGTAGCCCATTAGTTGTGGGCAGTCGGATCATTACATTTG
>CAJHQQ010003952.1:0-35178 GCA_905132885.1 Moricandia moricandioides | reverse complement strand
TTGAATTGAAAGTTTGAGTCACTTTTGCAAAACACCCAAAACGTTTTTAGATTTATATTAAGGTATTCTTCTTTATAAATTGCAAATGCTTTCTAAATGTTATTTGTTCAAGAAGTTTACAAATAACTTTTTCAAAAAAAAATTAACATTTAAAATAGGTAAATCTCTCAAATAAACTTTTTTAAAGTCATTTCACAACAACAAACCTCAAAGACAAAAATAACCAGAATAATTTTTTTTTATTTTTGAAAAAGATTTTTTTTTTTTTAGTTTTAAACCTCATCTCAAAAATTCCACCTCATAACTCTAAATCTAAGTCTAGATTTAATCGAAAGGGTATAAATGTATATTTACAGTAATTCATTTTTCTCTTTAAAGTCGATTTTAATGATAAATATTTTTTAGGTCTATCTTCGGGTATTCCTCTTTAAAATATATAAAGGTAAAAATATGGCAAAATCATTTTATTTCTGTGTAACAATATAAAAGATATGTTGATATTCAAAATTAAATTTATATTTATAAAACTAAAATTTACAATTAATTTTTTTAAACTTTTGAAACTAAAACTATTTTCAATTAAAAATATAATTTGATATATATAACTAAATAAAATACATTATTTTTAATAATAAAATTATTATGATTATTAAATTTTTACAATAAATTTAAATATATATTATTTATAAACAAACATATTATATAGAGAAAATATGTAGGATGACACTAAAAATGTTTTTATGATAAATATTGCACACAATGGCTAAATGATCAAAATGTTTTATTACAGAAATAAATAAACACTTACACCCTATGGTTAACTAACTTAATTCTCAAAGTTTAAATTTGAGGGATGAAGTTTAGGAATTAAAAAAAAAAAAGAAAAAGTTCTTAAAATAGTTTAAAAAACAATCAGGATTTCAAAATAAAATTTCAAAAATAGTTTGAAAAATTAGATAAATAAATAAAAAAAAATTAATTTTAAAAATTACTATTCAGAAATATATTTATATATTCTTGAGAAATTCCCTCAGATAACTTCTTTTAATTTCTTTCACTAAATAACACTCAAAGAAGAAAATGACCAAAATAAGTTTCATTGAAGGGTAAATGTATATTTATATCTCTAGGGTTAACTAATCTAAACTTAGTGTGTAGAGATGAGAGATAGAGTTTTAGAATAACCCTTTTTAATTTCTTTTCATCAAAAGAGTCCTCAATGAAAAAAATGACCAAACGAAGTTCCATTGAAGGATAAATATACATTTATATATCTAAGGTTAATTAATCTAGACTTAAGGTTTATAATTAAGAGGTGGGGTTTACAATTTTTAAAAATAAATATTAAAATTTAAAAAAAAAATTTAAAATATTTTCAAAAATCATATTCGAATTTCAAAAAAAATATTTGACAAAACAAATTTATAAAAAAAAAGCGAATTTGAAACTATGCATTAATTTTTATTATTTATATCTATATATCTATAAAGCAAGAGGTAGAAGAATCTTTTACTTCTTTAACAACACATCTTTTGATCATTTTACTCCTTGATGGATTTTTTGATGACAAAAATTAAAAATGAATTTCTGAGAGAATTACCTTTTTATATATAACTGTAAAGTAAAGGTAGAATGGTATTTTACCTATTAAAGAAACCTATATTAATCATTTCCCTCATTGTGTGATCTTTTGGTGAAAAACTAATTTTAGTGTCTTTTGAGAGAATTGCCATATTATATTATACATATGAATTTGATATAATAATTTTATATATATAAACATAAATCACTCTATGTTGGAGCAGGATTTATCATATAAATCAGGTCCAGAAAAAGTTCTGACATAAAAAAAGTGAATTGGCAATGCGAAGTCCATCAATTCCGCTCTCGCAACCGGAGGTAGCGAGCTCCGAGTCTATGGATAACAACCAATGACCTGGTCACTTCACGGTCAGTCAGTTACATAACTGATGATATCTTCTAAGCAAGGTCTGTGAACGCTAGATACGCGGAGTAGTTAGAGCGAGCTGGTCAGTATAAAAGAATAAGCCAAGACCATTATCAACCATTCTCCATTTGACTTACCTACTCCAGATCTAGATTATTTTATCCCTATTATATTTTCTTGTGCTTATTCTTTGTATTCATTGTCATTAATATTAGTCTAGTTCGTGCAAATTATCTTAGAGATCTACTCACAAAGATCTTTCTCACTGTTTCCCTAAATCTTACTACATCCATAGTAAATTTCTAATTGTTAGTTTAATCTCCCATATTTTTCGTTGTTTGTGGGAAGACGATAAAAAAATCCACCTTTGACTCAAGAGCCCTATTAAACATCTGTCTTGTCAAAAAAGATCCCAAAACCAATGAATTTGTCTGCAGTGACCCACCGATCCAATCCGACGAATATATTCTTACCCAAGTGAGCACAATCGCCACCGGAGAACCAAACAACACTCCTGTCAATAATAGGTCCCAAACACCCACTCCGAAGAATTTCTCATTCCCAACCAGCTCGACTCCTCCTCTGATTCCTCCGGTAAGCGCGTCAACTAACCAACCCAACCCACGGGTTAGAAATCCAAAAAACAGTTCATCTGCTGCTGGAGCTAGATCAGGTCAACGACCGAACTCTCCACTCCTGTCAGAAATGAACGAGCTGGCAGAAATCCAAAGGATGCTCTCCAAACTCATGGATCAAACATCCCGAAGTGAAACGACTGCTCAAAATCTCAAGGCTCGCCTCCAGATGCAAGAACATTGCCTAAATGAATCCAACCAGAAATATCTACGAAGCGAAACGATCGCTTGGATTAGTCGATTGGCGGATCCCTATTTGCCTCATCGACAACACTTCGATTTCGCTTCCCCGACACCACATCCAGGAAGCAGCACCTCTACGCTGAACGCAGGGTCATCTCATGTGCAAATAAACGTTATGGATCTCACACCATTTGTGACGCCACTGCGTACCACTCCGGTATTCAAAGTCATTAATGAACAATCTACGCCCCTCGAAGTTGCAAACAATCAAGACAACAATTTCCAGGAGTATTGGAATTCACATCGAAATCACGACGAAACCCTTCTTGAGACTTTTATTCTGAAAGAAACTGACCACCTCGAGTAAACCACGAGGATCCGACTCACGCAGTTTCTTTGCCTTTCGGTTGGTTCGTTTTAACTCTCAACTCCTGACTCGAAAGGTTCAAAAAAAAGTCTCCTTGTTACTTTTAGTACTGCAATTATGCATACACCTGATACACACAAGAAAAAAATAAATAAATATGTAAGTAAATTGGAAATAAAGACTTAAGTCTAAATTTTGCACATAATCTAATGGTGAATCAAAGACTCTCCAGCAAAGGCGCCAAAATTTGTTATTATAAAATACAGTCCTTAATGAGTTACTCTGCAGTTTCATAGGTGCATTCATAGTTTTATGATCAAATCTATTGAAACTCAAGATCACTCAATTAATATCAGTTTTGAATAAATATAAGAAATGACTTTAATGTAAACAAAAGAGAAACTAAAACGGTTTTAAGTTTGATTAGGAAAAGGGCTAGAATTAGATCACTCAATTAAACTCAGAATTGCAGATTATACAATTGCAACAGGTTTATTGAAGAACCGTTCTTGAACTCAAATCACATATTCAAATCAAACAAATTTCACTGCTGAGATTATCTAGATCTTAGAATTCCAAAGTTCTTTGCAGATTCAACAGTGCAGACAAGCATTAAAAGTAAGTTTGATAAGTTCACAAAATCTCTAAACCAAACTTCTTTGCAGATATGTATTTTTCTGATCTAAGATTATATAAGGAAAACTGTAACAGCCCTCCCCTATGGGACCCATCTGGCGCTGCAGCGCATCGACCCTAATCCCTCCCCTGTGATACAACCTGCCCGAAATCACCCTAGGTCTCGGCTCACAGATGGGTTATTGGTGAGGTTCGAACCCATGACCTCACACTTTAACAACTCTCCCACAGAGAAGCTGTCACCAATTTTGCTACAGGATAATTGGTGACAGCTTCTCTGTGGGAGAGTTGTTAAAGGGTGAGGTCATGGGTTCGAACCTCACCAATAACCCATCTGTGAGCCGAGGCCTAGGGTGATTTCAGGCAGGTTGTATCACAGGGGAGGGGTTAGGGTCGATGCGCTGCAGCACCAGCTGGGTCCCACAGGGGAGGGCTGTTACAATAAATGTTGACTTTTATGTAACGGCCTACCCCACAACTGGGGGGATCAGCCGGCCCTGTAGTGCACCGACCCTATCCCCTCCCCTGTGATACAACCTGCCTGAATTCACCCCTAGGCCTCGGCTCACAGGTGGGTTATTGGTGCGCTTGGCGTTACTCGAACCCAAGACCTCACCCTTTAACAACACTCCTACAGAGAAGCTGTCAACAATTGATCCTGAGTTGTGATATGTGGAAAGGCTTAAGATAATTGATTTTGCTACCTATGTCACCAAAATTAACTTACCTTTTTCGTCACACATTCATTTAGAACTCTATGGTTAAGCGTGCTTATGCTGGAGTAATGAAAGGATGGGTGACTTATCAGGAAATGATTCGCGATACCGTGCGAGTGAGGCCAAAACACGGGAAAGGTCAGGTGGTGATTGCAGGGACAGTAAACAATGATTTCGAGCCTTGGAAAAACTAACGCACCGACCATTGGAATGAGATAGGGCCCACGGGTCGAGAGAGCGGGCGTGGGTGGCCTATTAGCCGTGGGCGGTCAGGGCGTTATAAGTGGTATCAGAGCTGGTTAGCCATCTCGGTTCTAACCCGAGAGGCGTCTTGAGACCTGTCGTGGGGCGCAACAAGGACGTTGTGTTCTTTGAGAGGTGGTGAATTATAATATCCCGAGTTGTGATATGTGGAAAGGCTTAAGATAATTGATTTGGCTATTTATGTCACCAAAGTTGACTTACCTTTTCCGTCACACATTCATTTAGAACTCCAGGGTTAAGCGTGCTTATGTTGGAGTAGTGAAAGGATGGGTGACCTATCGGGAAGTGATTCGCGATACCGTGCGAGTGAGGCCAAAACACAAGGAAAGGTCGGAGTGGTGATTGCAGGGACAGTAAACAATGATTTCAAACCTTGGAAAAATTAACGCACCGACCGTTGGAACGAGATGGGGCCCACGGGCCGAGAGAGCGGGCGTGGGTGACCCAGTAGCCGTGGGCGGTCAGGGCGTTATAAAACAATAACACTTTCATGTCTATCAATTATCCTAAGATCTAAATTTATAATGATCAATCTAGAACTAGCATTAATTTTAATCTAGAACTATCAAAACTTTCAATCTAGATGAAAAAATATAAGATTTCGCTAGCAAAATTATTTAATCTAACAAATCATATGTAATCTTTGAAAAGCTATAAATCTAAAAAGTAAATTACTCAAAAATAAATCAGTGATTGAATAAATAGCATTAAGGTATAATAAAGAGACATAAGAGAGTTTGAAATCTTCTCTCTATAAAGTGAGTCCTGATTTGTCTCTCAGAAAACCTCTAGCAATCTCTCTTTAACCTATGAAGCAAATAATTCACAGTGACTTTTAAAAACCTAAATTTAAGTAGATTTGTTTGAAAAAAGTTAAAACTTTGGGTCAATCTTCTAATTCTTGAAACTTCTTTAAAAGTCTTGGAGAATTGTTGTACGCGATGAGTCTCTATAGACACCAATGGATGACATCAACCAACACCAAGTCAAAGATGCAATCCAATTTTTTCTTTTCAGATGCAATACTCTTAGGTTCAAAAGTGCTCCAAAATCTTCAATCTTTTCTAAAACGTACATGAACATACAAAGACTCAAAAGTACCAAAAAGACTCTACAATCAAACTTATATCATGTCATAAGTCCAAAAAACCGTGATATATCACTACTTCATGTTTTTTGTTCCGAATCTATTCTTGTTCTACATCCTTACTTAGTAACCACTATGGCTTGAGCTTGTGCCGGATTGGTCTGTATTATGGTGGGATATGTGGGCTATGGGCTAGTATCCTAGCCATTGTATTGTGTGGACCTGCACATGTGTCATGATATATGATGTACAAGAGTTTCTCCAGTGCTCTGCACTTCGAGGTTGAATGGCATGTCATTTGATGGTAGTCCCAGAACTTGATTCGCTTTTTTCTTTCATTGCCATGTGATGGGGGAGTATCCATGGGCAGTTTTTCCTTTCTTTTCGGGATTGGCTTCTCACCATACGTTGATCGTCGTTATCCGGCTTTGGATATCCTTGCTTCATCTTTGGCGAAGAGCTTGATTCTTCGTAATGTTTCTTTAATGGTTTGGGGTTTGCCGATGATTATTTCTCCTTGGAGCTTTGAGTCGCTGCATATTGCCTTCTGTAGGGATGCAAGGATGATCACATCAGAAGAGTGGTACGCGGATGCAATTTTTTTAATTCTTTGGGCAACCCGTCCAGGCTCGAATTAAGTTACATTTACAGAGGACTGCGTTCCAATGTCGGTTCTATGTTCCGCCTCCTTGCCTAATGTTTCTCGATAAATGCAGTTTCTAGTTGGTCAAAGTCTTCAATCGAGCTTGATTCGAGGAATACTAAGGGCATCGGCCTCAAGATGTTCAGCAACGAGATGGCATTATGTCACATTCTTCTCTTTTAGGCAAAATCAGGTATTTCAGTGCCTGGATGAAAGAAGCAAGATAGAGTCTTGGGTCAGTAGTTATGTCGTACGTTGATACTTTGGCTATGGGGTCGCATATGGGGTGTTTCCTTACTTCCCCTGAGAAAGGAATGTTCCTAGTTCTTTGCAGACTCCTAGAACCCTGGTCGGGGGATGGAGAAGATATCGTCCATTTCATATTAGTATTTATGACGGTACTCATCTTGGTTAATTTTTTCTTCACGTCGATTCAGATCTTGCAGCTCATTGGTCTGAGAATGTTCGTCAAGTAGGTTCTCTCATGCGCACATGAGTGGGAGGATTGTTGGGACGTCCACTTGCTGGCGAATAGGTAAAGGGACATCTACTATTCATGCATTTGTGCGACCGCTTGGGTCATCACGAGATCATGATTTGTTGAGTCATAGACATTTCTTGTCTCTGGCTTGTTTTGGGTTACTTTGTTGATCGCGTCAGTTTATTTGACTCCTTTTGTTTTGATCGCGGGGAGGTTCTTCATAGTGACTACTACTGGATCTTCCATTGTCATATCTTGGTTTTCTCTCTTTGTCATATTTGCTCCTTTTTTACGCTTGTTGGCTCTATTGCTTTGAGGTTGTTGAGATACTTCTTGCGTAGAGAGATTCCTAATATTTTCCCACAGATGGTGCCAAATGTTGAGTTTAGAGTTCGATTAAATGTTTAGTGAGTCGGTTAGGGACAAAGTAGGTTGAAAATCTTTTTTATATTAGAAGTAAATCGGGATCAATAAAGAGGTTACAAATGAGACGATTTTAATTATTGATTCAAGCTTGTTATTCAATAATTGCTAGTGTATATCTCTAAAATCTCTCTTTAGACGCCTTAAGGAGCAAGATCTGGCCCATTCCTTCGCCGACCGAGCCTCCTTTTATAATCGAATGGTGATCTGACAGCTCTTCGTGTATGTTGCTCATATATTTTATCTATCAGATGAAGTCACATATTCCTTGCGATTCATATGTAGCTCGCCTCTTCCTAAGCCCTTAAATGTTGGCCAGTCTGTATCATCCGAACTTGTTCACCGATTTGAAGATGTTTCTTTGGGTATGGGCGCTAGATCGCCACATGGATTTTGTCGTGTAGTCAATCAGTCTCTCTTTGTCGTCCGTCCTTTAATCTAAATAGTCCTTTTAAGAACTAGGTCAGGAAATAATCGGGGTGTAAAGCCCACGTCCAACAGATGAAAACAAGCTGAGATCACTCACCTGCTTACTTTAATTGTCTCTATATTTTCTTTCTTCATTATTCTAACAAAAATCATAAGCGCACGGAAACTAGAGATAATTTGAAAGAGAGAAACCATCGATTAAGGAAAACTCCAACATTTGGCTTGGTTGATCGAGACTGAGTAATGTGTGATCGTGCGTTTGGTGATTTTGAATGTGTAAAGGTTTGATTGTCTGAATGATCTGTAGAAATGAGTGTAGAGGTATCATATGCCCAAAATCGAACTAGCTCTAATAACCTTAGCCATATATTTAGAATCGTAGTCTCGCTTGAATTCACTTAGTCTGTTGACGCTAGGATATTGTTCTAATTAATTGCTTATCTTGATTCATTGTATGCTCGCTTAGTTTGAGGAACTGATTCTTAATTTGATGAGTATGGGTCAGTCTATGCACTTAGATCTTGATGGCCTGCTAAGTCATGACTGCATCATAATATGGCTCATTGGATTGGAATGGTTAAGTCGATTAACGGACTGTTGATAAGCACAATTAATTAATGAATTTTCTATCTTCATGCAATTTATTTACCTTGACTGAGTGACGGGACGACCGCTCTCACTGAAAAAAATGTTTCTTATGCCTCCTTTGTGGATAGATGTAAGTATCAAACCGAAAGGGTAAAGACATAGCTTGATCGCGGGACTAAGGCATAACAGAATGATGGTGAATTTGGGTAGAGTGGGTCAAAAATTTGAACATCTAATAGCTTACTAACAAACTGATGTTTTGTACCTGAACCTGGGTTTAATCTATCTGAATTTGTTTTATGATTAAGAGTTATTTAGAAAGAAATAAAGATGCAAAATAACTTTAAGTATAAAAAATTTGGAAATTGGTCCATGTCTAATCTGGGAAATCAGCCTAGACCCTTACATGCGGTAAAAAAAGGTCAGAACCCTTCATTAAGCCTTATGTTTTTCCTCTAACTAAGCTTTTATGAATCTCACTCTGGTGAGGGTTCAGAGGCGTGAAGGCTTTGAACTGTACGCTAGTGGTTCGAGCTAAGGTGTATACTCATTCAAGTATGAGTTCAAGGAGCATTGGAACGTCATGTTGGCGAGTGGTATGATATGTGCTCAAATTACCCTAGAGCTATTGATTACTCTCTCAAATAAGAGGTTCACTGCTTAGTGATCGAATCCACAGAGAATGAAGAAACACAATAGATTTAATAATTAACTTAGTTATGCTATGCAATTAATAAGACTTTAAGAAACAGTAAATCAGGAACGAGTTGGTTTGTAAACAATTAAGGAAAATAGCTACGTCTAGGGTTTTTAGGTAGTTAATTGTAATGGATAGAAGCTAAGGAGTTTTCAATCATAGAACAACAATTAGTAAATATATCAAATGATATATATCTATAGTGAAGCTCAGAATCTACAAACTTTCGTGTGTGAATTCGGAATAACCATCGAGCGATGGTATGCAAACGACAACAATCGATGGCTTTCTTAGTTAAGCAATAAACGACCAGACTCGATAAGTTCACGTAGAATTACTAAACTAATATCTCGATTATCCCTAGCAACTTAAGCTCAACAGGATTAGTTTAGGTGATCTTACTCTCGCAGATATCAATTATCATAATATCAGGGTTCTAGGTAGATAATCAAGAACACAAGCAATAACTACAATCCTGATGATAGATCTAATAATCATTCTAGCATTTGTATTGTTTGCTAATACGTCAAACCATTAATAAATCATTAATCTAATAAGAGATCTACTCAAACATAGCTAAGTAGAACATAATCATAAATATAAAATAATGCATATAATAATATAGATAAAAAAACTGGGTTCCAATACAAAGTTTGAAAGAATTCTTGATCTTCTCCCCAAAAACTAATATGTTTGCTACGAAAATCTATAAACTTGTAAAAAGGCTCTCTTTGCATAAAACACCAGCAAAGATATCATAAACTAGGTAAAACTCATCCATAGGCAATCTTGTAATTTAGGTGACTTGGGCTTCAAGTCAGGTATTCTGTGAATTGGGCTTCTGCATGTTGACTATCGATCGACGGCAAGGGTGCATCGTCAGTCAACGCTCTACTCTGTCTCGACTCGAACTTATCTGATTTTGACCAGCTACGAGGTTCATCTCTTTATGCTCCAAAAAGCCTCATAATCTCTTCAATGCTCCAAAATGCACTTGGACCTAAAAATACTCTAAAACATATCCTAGACACACGTAACATACTACAAATAAGACCTATAATATGATCTAAAAGTGGTAAATATTAGGACCTATCAACTCCCCTAGACTTAACATTTTGTTTGTCCTCAAGCAAATCAAGAGTAAACTTGTGTAAGAGGTTTGAAAACACAGGCACTCACAAAATCTCTATCTAACCATTTTCACCTTTACTATGTCGAATGCACATCAAACAAGTGTCAATCTTAGAGAGACTTTATATATCATATCCTAACACATCAACCAATTTCATTCTACCAACAACTTAACGCATTCCATCAATCTTGTAATACCCTCTTTCTCTCTTCTCAGAATCTCTTTATATTCTCTTTTAGTAAGTCCAATGAATCAATGATGCTGATACGGTCTATCTTATTCATCTTTTTTTTCTCTCCTTTTTATTTTTTTTATTTATTGTTGATAAGGTGTAGGTGAATAATGGGGTCACAGGTAATTTGCCTATCCCTCGCTTCCACAATGAGTGATTATTTCTTTCTGAATTAGAATAATGGGGTCACTAGTAATTTACCTACCCCTCTGCATCTTCAAGGAAATCATCTCAATCTATTATTTTTATAGATGCTGAAGATAGAGAGAAAAGGGAATCAGAAACACACAGACTTTTACCTTACAGACTTGCAAGAAGAATTTGATCCAATGTATAACAAACCTCAAAGCAAGCAAATAAGTCATTATTAGGTTGGAGGTTAGCTTCGGTTCCTTCAATTTTTTTAAGAAAATGTGATATAGTGGCAGGATAATCCACTTTGGTATCTCTAGTACTCTTTGCAATCAACAAATCTAGAATTGTTAGATAATAAGTAAACATTTAAACTGATCATAAACCCGTTCTTGACTCAATAAAACTTTATAAAACACATAGAGATAAAAATCAAAATAGAAAACAATATCAGTAAACTTCCCCCCAGACTTAAATAACAATGTCCTCATTGTTCTCCCGTCTTGTTTAGGTGAGAAAATTCAACCATAAGTAAAAAGCTTAAGGAAGAAAATCAATACCAGACTCTGTAATGAGTGGCGACCGATTTTAAGTGATGGGTGTCGACCAATGAAAATCGATATCGACCAATGGTTGTGCTCTGTCGTCGACAAGGGTAGTCTTCGATCTTCCTTCTTTTTTTCACTACAAATAAAACAATATGAAATTAGTAAAATCATGAAAATAAAATGAATTTAAAACATACCTAATATTGGGTTGCCTCCCACTCAACGCTTGGTTATAGTCTTTAGCTTGACGTTTAGCACTGTTTGGACAAAGGTGGGTGTCCACATTTCTTTGCTCATCTGGAACCAGGTACCAGCGAAGCTTCTAATTGCCTCTTCACCTCTGGTTATTTGGTTGTCCATGTTTTCTATGGTGATCTCAAATTGACTCATCCTCTCCTAAAGGTTGTCAATGTGTTTGTGTAACCAGACAGTCATGCTATCTGTGGGTATGGATATTTCATCCAGTATCCTGGAAATGTCTTTTATCATCATGTTTTGAGATGCATACACTCCATCAAGTTTATCTTCTAGCAGCTTCTCAGTTACCAGCCTTTGTCTAAATAATCCGCGTGAAGCGTCGATTAATAGTCGTGAATGTTTGTCGATAGATGGTGCTTTGTCTGCTTGATTCGTGTGTTTTCTCTGAATCATCTGATGAGTAAAGTCCATTTTTTGCTTCATCTCCTCCATGCACATGGTTAACCAGCTGATATTGTTGTTGAATGGATAATAGATATCATCAATCCTCTTGAAGTAGTCATCCATCAACATCTCATGGGCTCTGTAGATTCTTTTTACCATGTCATCTACTTATGCTCTACTGTAATAGTCAACTGATGGTCTGGTCTCCTCAAAAATTTATGCATACTTTAGCAAACAAATATGAGTGTGACGAATGAAGGCTGGTCTCTGAATAATATCTCTGATATCTTCCTTTGACTCATTGGTGATTTTGCCATCTATAGCTCGTGCATTGCCATCTTCATCTCTATAAACTTCATACTCATCTCTAGTTTCGCAACCAAATCTTCTTCTAGCTGGATTCTTATAAAATCCGTACCTTTCTATTCAATGAGTGTCGATCGAAGGTATTGGGGCTCCGTCGATCGATGGTGTGATCCAAGTTTCATCTGATCCTCTTCAATTTCTAGATTCCTCTAATGCAAGAGCATGGTACTCGATTCCTTCTTCTTCTAGGTAAGACTCGTCGCAATCTGGGTTAGGCATATCATCAAGGTTATTGTTGATCGATGTTGAAGGGTGGGTGTCGATTGATTGTTGTGAGCAACATTGATTGATGTGTTGAGCTGGGTGTCGATCGATAATCTATCACCCGACTCTTTCTCCTGCTCAAAATCGCAAAAACATGTAGCCACAAGTCCTTGTTCATGAACCAAATCAATGAGAGCAGTCTTGGTTCTAGTTTGAATAGGTTCATATTAATGATTTTGATCAATAAGAGATAGATACAACTTGTTTGTCTTCGTGTCATATATTGCTCCTATCGTAGCCATGAAATCTCTTCCAAGTAGTAAGGATAAATTTTGCTCCACTTGGATATCCAAAACATGAAAGTCTTCAGGAATTAGGGCATCGCCGATTTTCACTTGAAGGTAATTGACTATGCCTCTTGAATTCACCTTAGAGTAATCCACAAAAGTGAATGAATCACTAGAAGCTTTCACCTTTAAGTTGAGCACCTCTGCCATGGTTCTTGGCATAATGCTTACTGAAGAAACAGTGTCGCGAAGTGCATGAGGGTAGTCATGTCCCTTGATGTTGCATGGAACCCAAAATTTCTAGGATCGATTCTCTTCTTCAACTTAACCCTCTTTTTAACTTATCCCTCAGATGATTAAACATTTTTTCAATGTCCTCACCAGTCTCCTTAGTTTCTTTGAAGAACATCCCTAATCTATGAGTGTAATAAGCTTCCTCGAATGAAGTTTTTAAAGGGATTCTAAATACTTTCTTAGTAAAGTTTTCCATCTCTTTCTCACTAGTTTCGCTCTAAGATGCTTAGGAATCTTCTTCTTTCTTCTATAATGTCTTTTCAGAGCTTCTTTTTTTACCGTAAGGACTGAAATATATGTCTGCATGGGTTTGGGTAGGGTGGTGGTCGAGTTCCTATGAGTATATATATGACTCAGGTATATGCTTGGAACCGACATACTTCTGTTTCGATCGGCCGTCGGCCGATGGTAGGGTTTGGATGTCGATTGATGTCCATCTCATCATACTCATATTTCTCAAGTATTGTCGATCGATGGTGAGCTTCGCCTGTTGATTGATGGTCATTCAAACAGTGTGTGAGATTCTCACAAATATCTTCCTCCTAATGTCTAATTTCTTCCACAACTTGCCAAAAGTCATCTTCTATGATGTCACTGGCGTGGTACTTCTGTCCAGCCTCAATATTTTCCTTGATCGAAGCTTCTTATCTCCTCACAGCTTCACTAGTTCGATCCACTTGATTCTTTAACTTCTTCACATGGGTCTTGAGGGTTTCAAATTTAGTGTTGAGATTGGCATAAACAACATCAATCTTTCCATTGAAATCAGTTGTCATCTTCTGTTGTCCCTCCAGAACCTTATCAATTATGGCTGTTTTCCTGGATATTTGATGGTGTGTTCTGATAGTAGGAGATTCCATAGGGTCTTTGTTGTTGTGATCCTAAAGTTAACATCTTCTTCTTCACCTTTCTCATTGTCAGATCCTATAGCTTCTACACCATCTGCGAAGCTAACTTTCTTCTTCAAAAACCTCTAGACATTATCCAACTTATCTTTTACTTATTCCATCTGATCATTGGTAAGTGTAGGGACTGATTTTCATCTCATGATCATTGTTCTTGGTGTTGTTACTAGCTGCTAAATTATCTATCAATTTGGTAGCTTCTGCAGGACTCATAGTGCACAAAGTTTCCTCATTGGTTGTATCTAAAGTTACCTGGTATGACAAATGAATACCTCTAAAGAAAGTTCTAAGAAATTGCACTTCATTAAATCCATGGTGTCGACAACCTCTTTGGTATGATTTGAATATGATCCAAGAGTTCCTGAAAGACTCTGCATATTCATGTGTGAATGTAGCAATTATGATCCTCAAATCCTCAGCTCTTGCATCATCAAAGAAATTATGCAGGAAAGCATTTTTGATATCTTTCCAGGATGTAAGAGATCCTGGTGGTATCTTCTTAAGCCAATACGAAGCATCCCTAGTAAGCGAATATTTAAAGAGCTTACATAGAATGTAGTCTGTAGGGACTCCATTAGCTTTAATGGCAAACACAAGATCCTCGAACAGCTCCAAATGATCCATAGGGTGCTCGTGGGAGTGTCTAGGAAATGGTGTCAGTAACACAAGTGTGAAATAGGATATGGCTTCAACTCAAAATTGTTCCTCTAGAAAGATGGAGGACGAATGGCAGATCTATTGGCGTAGAAATGATTTGGACGATTGTACTCAGCCAACGTTCTTGGTTGAGCAGCATGGGTTTCAGCTACAACAGCTTCTTCTGGTTAATGGATTACAGTCCCCTGATCATCCATTATGTGACCCGTTGCATTCCGCAGATGACCTTCAAGGTCATACAGGTCTCATCTCTCATTCCTAGTCACTATCAGCATAGCAACCATCTCTACTCGGGAATCACCGTCGATCGATGTATCGGGACTGGTGTCGATCGATGCCGGCAGATTTGTGACGATCAACGAAGAAGTGTTGGCGTCGATCGATTATTGTCACTTCTGTTTGCGGATGCTACGTTTGATTGCTACTGGGTCTGAGAACATTAACTCTTTTTCTTTGTTGCTTCTGGTACTAATGGGCATGCACCTGAAAGAAAAAAGGAAAATTTGTAAGTGAACTGACAAAAACCTAGACAAAAATTGCAGAACAAATCTAATGGCGATCATTGCTCCCCGGCAACGGCGCCAAACTTGATACGTGCTCAAATTACCCTAGAGCTACTGGTTACTCTCTCAAATAAGAGGTTCAGTTGTAGTACTTGGGAATCAAATCCATAGAGAGTGAGGGCACACAATAGATTTGATAGTCAACTTAATTATGCTAGACAATTAATAAGACTTTAAGAAACAATAAATCAGGAACGAGTTGGCTTGTAAACAATTAAGGAAAATAGCTAGATCTAAGGTTTTCAGGTAGTGACTTATAACAGATAGAAGATAAGGGACTTTCAATCATAGAACACAAATTTAATTAGTAAAGATATCAAATTATATCTATCTTGACTAAGCTCAGAATCTACAAACTTTCATATATGAATTTAGAATGACCGTCGATCGATGGTATGCAAACGATATCGATCAATGGCTTTCTTAGTCAAGCATTAAACGATCAAATTTGATAAGTTTACTTAGTATTACTAGACTAATATCTTGATTACCCCTAGCAACTTAAGCTCAACAGGATTACTTCAGGTAACGATCCTACTCTCGCATATATCAAATATCCTAATATCAGGGTTCAATGTAGCTAATCAAGAACACAAACAATAAGTACAATCCTGGTGATAGATCTAATAATCACTCTAGAAATTCTATTGTTTGGCTAATCCGTTAAAACCATTAATAAACCTTAAATCTAACAAGAGATCTACTCAAACATAGCTAAGCAAAACATAATCATAAACATAAAATAATGCATATAATAATAAGGATAGAAAACTGGAGTTCCAATACAAAGCTTTAAAGAAGTTTTGATATTCTCCCCAAAACTACTATGTTTGCTATGAAAATCTCTAAACTTGTAAAAAGAATCTTTTTGCATAAAAACACCAACAAAGATATTATAAAATAGGTAAAACTCGTCCACGGGCAATCTTGTAATTTCTGTGACTTGGACTTCAAGTCGGGTATTTTGTGAACCGGGCTTTTGCGTATTGACCGTCGATCGACGGCAGAGTGCATCGTCGATCGACGCTCTACTCTGTCTCAACTCGTACTTAGCTGATTTTGACCAGCTAAGATCATCTCCAATGTATTTTGCTATTTTCACTTTTAAAATAGAAAAACTCTATAAAAGAGATGAGATATGCTCTAATGTATTTTTCAAAATAGCAATCTTCAAATATAGAGTAAAGGTAGATGAATGCTATTTCTTCCTCTATAAATAGAGAAAAAAATAGAGATCTCTATTATAAAGGAAGAAATAGAGGTGGGTTGGACCAATTTAACATCTAAATGCTATTATATAAGTGAAAATAGCAATGGGTTGGAGATGCTCTAAGTGGTTCCTCTCTCTTGCTCCAAAAAGCTTCATAATCTCTTCAATGCTCCAAAATGCACTTGGACCTGAAAATACTCTAAAACATCTCTTTAGACACACATTACAAACTCCAAATAGGACTAATAATATGGTTTAAAAGTGGTAAATATTATGACTTGGTAGCGCTAGGTATGTTGCGTTCGTTCGTTGGTACCTGGATATCTTCATGTTTGTGGGGGTAGGAACTTAATTATAGTGAGGCTTTGACAACCCGCTAGTGTTTGATTTAGGTGTCGATTCAGTTTAAACCTTCTCCTTCCCATTTCGAGTTGCGGAGTTTGCATGTGCCAAGGCAGGCATTGCCAGCGTTGGTGTTTTCTAGTTTGTCTCCATAGAGGCGTTTCATGTAGTTGAGCTTAAGTTTTTTGCTTTCAGGAGGCGTCTTCGCTCAGTGGTATGTCTATACCGAGAAGTTTGTCATTTCCAAAGTATTTTGTGCATATAGAGAATAGAGATTTATGATTCTTTCTTATAAACAACTCCAAATGTTGAATATGAAAATTTACTTTAGTATTTATCACTAAATAGGGTACAAAGTAAGTCGAAAGTCTTGTTTATTGAAGTAAATTGGGTCTGAATACCAATGAGCCAAGAGAGGTTAAGAAGGAATGCGAACTCACTGTACAATTTCTTAAAGAGAAAAGTGATGTGTTATATCTGTGTAAATTCTCTTTAAATGCTTTGTAGAAAAATGCTTAATCTCTTTCTTTTCGTATGATGCTTTTTTTTGTAGGTGGAATAGCCCTCAAAATACGACGAATAGACCCTTTCTTGTGTTTGTTGGTGAGATCAGTCTTCGTTTCTTGCAGGCAATCAGCAAACATCTAATCGCATCTCCATGAGCTTTATCAAATTACCATATCAGCTTCGAGATGATCTCAACAAACGAGCTTGACGGGACACTAACACCAACTAAAGTAATCACAAAAAACAGACGAACAAGTACAATGGTGGAACTTGGCTTTTGTCGTTTTAGGTAAAGATACATAGAACGATCGCTAAAACATGAGTATCAAAACGTTTGGATCTAACAAAACTTCACCTTAGTTTGCTTGCTCATATTTGGGATCTGTTTCTTCTATTAGCTAAATTTCTCTTTTCCTTCTCCTTTTCCTTACGCTTTCGTTTTGCATTCTTCTCCTCCTCAGTGAGTTCACTTGGAGGGCATTTGTTTTGTTCCTTCCCCTCAGTGTTTATGTTTCTCTCCTCAGTGAGACGAGGCCTTTTGTGTTCCAGTCTGTTGTCCTCATTGACTTCACTTCGAGGTCTTTTGTTTTCCAGATTGCTTTCTCCTTTGTTTGCTTGCTGCTCATTCTTCGCTCTGTCCCTTCTGTTAACCATATTTCTCCCTCTTTTCTCTTTTTCCTTGCGCTTTCTGATTGCTGTCTTCTCCTCCTCCTCTGTGAGTCTACTTTGATGGCTTCTGTTTTTCTTCAAAGCTAATTCACTCTGAGGGTGTTTCTTCTGTACCGTACTCCTTTGGAACGATGGGACTTTTTTCCCCACCTGATTGTTGTGGAATATTGTATTCGGACACAATGCTGGTTCGGAGTTCATTCCCGTATTATCCGGTTGGGAATTTATTGTCTGTAACACAAGTCTGTGCGCTGCCTTCCCAAGCCTATCCCCCGAAATGGATCCTTGTGGGTTATACCTGCAGACAGTGAGAAAACAGATTAAGACATTTCAACCATCCCCTACATAAAAAGGTCTTCCAAAACTTTGGATACCACAAAACATTCATAATCTTCACCTCTTGATTTTTATAATCTTTGCAGGAGCTCGTCTTCGATCACCATCTTCATGCCATAGATTAGCTCCACCTTTCAAATCCGCTAGTTGTACAGTCTGTGAACACGATAAATAACAACTAAGCTGTGTTTTTGGTTCTAGAAACAGCTTTCTTTATTTTTCACCTCAACGTCAAACACAAAATCGGAATCCAAGTAGATTCAAATATTAACAATCAACTAACCTTTTTAGGCAACAACACTCCTGCAGGTGGACGAGCAATGTCGCTTCCTCTAAGATCATCTGGAAGCTTGTATATGGCACAACTGTACAAAGAAGTGTTAATTTGATATTACTCAAGGAGATGCCAAAAAAAAAATGATTTCGTGATAAAGGGATTACATGACTTGACTGGCTGATACATCTTCCATGCCCTTGATGGGGGAGCTGAAGCATGAAGGCTGACTATCTCCACCACATAAAGCTAAGTAACCATTCATCCCTTCACTGCAGTTATCAGAAATTTTAGATATTAATTCTAGTTTCCAACTTGGCTTCCTCACTAAATTAGCCCTTTACTTTATAACAAAACTACAAACAGAAAATCAATTCACAACTAAACCCCTTACAACTATTATTAACTGAATCAAGTATTCTCAAGATTAAAACACAAACCTTAGTCCAGGGTCAATTTTTTCCGTAGCTGTTGCTCGTTCTATGTTGCTCAATTTTATAGTACGGCTACTAAGAGAACGAATGAGCTCAGCAAGGGGATGAGATGAAACCACAAAGAGCATGTCAGACAACACACTGTTTCTTCGAACTTCTTCGTTCTGAAAAATTAAATGGGAGGAAAACAAAGTTACATGTGATTCTTATACAGAAATAAACACTATAAAGTTAATATCTATGCATGAGACATGCTGTACCGTCAGTGCGTGCTCCACTTTTGCGGCTGCATCCAGAAGACGCTCTTCTTCTATAAAAGGCAGTTTTGCTATACCCTTTACAAGGAAAGATGGAAAATATACATTATTACATCTGACTTTAGAAATAGTGTAGGCCACCAAACCATCATGTCTGCCTTAATGAGCTGAAAATACAATCAAACCTGCCAAGAATAGCGCTTTCCATTCATGTCAATCTCAAAATCTGCACACCAAAAAAGGAGAATGAGAGACAGAGATTCGACAATACCACAACGAACGCGACTAATTCTGAAAAAACCGCATACCCGGAGGATAAAACTCAGCTATAGGTGAATTTGGATCTGTCATCAGCTTCCTAAAACACTCTGGGAGAGCATGTGCACTGAGATAGGAATCCAGTGAGCAAACCGGTGATGGCAGAGAGATAATGAACACTCAGAAACACAGATAGAATTACCTTGCAGATGGAAGAACTGCCAGAAGCTGATTGAATGGTTTAAATGGGGTACCTAGTTCGAACTTAATATCTAGCTTATCAAGGAACTTGAGATCAGATGCGAAAGGTGCATAATGATACGGATAAAACCTGCAAAACAAAACACGCAGTTGTCCAACGACAACAATAGGGAGTAAGGCAAAGTGTGAATCAGTTCGCTCATTTCTGCTAAAGTTGCTATTACTAAGGCCATCTTGCCTCTAGAACAAGGTTATTGTGGAATTAAATAATGTTCCAACCCGATGTAAGCAAAACTAGAAACTTCTCAGCTGAAAATACTAGAGGATAACTAGGAAGATGGGATGGCAAATATATGATGGAAATTTGTATATTGAACAGTCTACTAAACTTGAAGCGTGATGCGAAAATAAAAATGAACATTACAATCCTAAAAAGAATATTTTGATTGTCTAGGCGCAATAATCATACTGCTTCAAAATATTACAAGAAACGAACACAGAAAATAGTGAAATACGAAAAGTATGTCATATATGTACGAGGATGACAGGAAACTGACCAATTCCATGAACAAACACCATGATAATAGTAATGCATTATCCAACAAAGACCTTCTGTATACTTCAAAACCTGGCCATTAATATAAAAAAATGTTGTGCATTCCAAGTGACGTAAGCGTAATTTATATTTCATCAAATTACACGCATGAGGAAACTCACAACATCTCTGCGTATTTGTTCCATTTCCTCTACAGTCTTAGCTGTGAATTTCTCTTCATAGTATCTCTCCCTCCATCCTTGTACACCTAGCCTCACCTGATCATACAAAGCCATGTGAAATGGCCGGCGTGATAAGGCAAATGTGAAAAACAAGCTCACAAAGATTAAGTATTCATGCAGACGGAGAAGCAGCTGAAATAAATAAACAAATGACCTTATCTTCTTCGCCTTTTCCTGAACTGAACCCATCTGATTTTTCCTGCAACAGTTTCTTAAGCTTAAACTTCAATTCTTCTCTGTTATCTATTTCCTGAAAATGCACTGTGTATTTTAGTATAATTCAAACGAAAAAGTAAAAATCAAGTCCCTAAATAACATCAAGAAAAAAACAGCATAGCTTGACAGTTTCACCAAAACTTGAAATGGAGAAACAGAAAATAGTTTACACTTAACAAACAAAGGTTATAATCACACAAAAAACTATCAACCAAAAGGCACAAAGATGGCTAGAAATTAATTGAAATTCATCCGATGACTTACTTCTTCTTTGATGTTATATTCTGTTTCCCCCTTCGCCACACTAATGTTATTGTCCAATGACGAACGCAATGAATCGGACACTTCAACTAGAGAATCTAGTTGCACAACCGGGTCATAGTTACATTTTCTGCTTGATTGAGCTCGGTCACGACTAAACCTTTCTGATTGCCTCTGTAACAGATATCACAATAACTGCATCATTGAAATACTAAGCCATACAAATTTATCAGAATCATGTCTTCTAAGCTTTCATTTTTGGTGGATGATCAAAGGGGTAGTGCATAGAAGTTATTAAACCATGCAGAGAGAGGCATATGGGACGTTTTCAGAAAGAAAACTGCTGCATACACTCTTATTATTCAGAAAAAAAAAGCAATTTCTCTCGACAAGAGGCGTGTAATACTAGGTAGCACGCAAAATGCTAGTATTTTTAGTCAGGATTAGCGTTTCAAAACATTCAGTTCGTTTAAGCATTTTCGTAGGTTTTCCGCATAATCTTAAGCAAGTCCTCTCAACAAGACATTCCCTGGCCTCAAAGTGAACAGTGATATTTCTAATTGTATAGCTTCCATCATAATACCTTAGAATGAAGGGAAATGTAGAAACCTAATTATAAAAGGACATTAACCTGATGGGTTTGTGCTCTCCTTTGAAATATATTATTTTCATAGAGCCCAACGGCCTGGATAAAATGCTCCACATTCTTTAAATTCAGCTGAAAGTTAGAAGATGAAAATTTTAAAAAGATTATCCGATATCCACAACAAGTACGATGAAGAATGTTTAAGCAATGCACCTTGCTTCCATTGCTTAAGTAACTTGTACTTGATCCAAATTCCTTCTTGTACACGGACATAAGTAATTCTATAGCACCCTGCAAGATAGCAAAGTTATGATTAAAAAACCTGTTTGATTTTTTTTTCAAACTTGTCAAGCTTTGAGCAGGCTCATAGACTTTCCTTGACACAAAGATGCATCAATTATATTAAAAGAACACAGACTAAGTAAATATGTACTAAGCTATTGAATTCCAACTACAAATGAAGACTTTTATTAGGATTTCGTATGGTCCTATGGATTGATTTATAGCTACCGAAAATCTGATATAGGAACAGGGGAAGCTCACACATCTAAGAATTGCTATTTTCAGCAGATATCAAAAGAATTAGCGAGAGTGATATATGATCGACCATACACTGTACCCTACATTTTAAAAGCTGGAACAAAATTATAACAACAGAAAACTAAGACGAAACAAACCTCCCGTATCTCTAATGTAGGCATATGTGGCAGGAAATCATTGCCAACAAAAAAACAGATGAAGATGAAGTCATCAATTATGCGGTCCAAATGTTTTTGCAATTGCGAGTTAGGTATCTGCATGTCATGCTCCAAATACTCTCGAAGCGTCCAGATATTGACGAACTGCCAAAAGATTGGGGAATTTAACGATTAAGCTAAAGACATTAATGAGCCTATTACATTAGCATGCAATTTTGAAAAATAGTATTGAGGTGTGTAACCCTTAAAAATACCTGGTATGGCTTCTTAGTCACAACATCTGTCTCAGCTTGATCAAAAATATCTCCTGCCTTCCTCTTTACCTTGCCCTCACAATCTGCTGCTTGGTGCCCGAGTTGACCACACAAGAAGCATTTGTCTTGTTGTCCAGGAGTGAAAACAACCTAGGTAAAGTCACCACGAGGAAACACAGTTGAATTGGCATTATATAGTGAATCTTGAAACATAAAAGACTCACATACAAATTTGTGACTATTTCGGATGCTAATTACTTGTCAATACTACGATACTGAAGAAGCAAGTGCTGAGATTATAAACGAGATAGATTGGTAAAAAACCTCACGAAGGATTGAAATATGAACTTCGTGTGTGGCCAAAGCCAGCATGATCAAGTCGGCGTCCTGTTATTCAAAAAAAAATCATAAGAAGAAAGGACTTAATTAGTAACTCGATCAAGATCCCAAATCTTATTGCAAAACTAAACATGAAGGAAGATAAGAAAATAATAACGGGAGGTTACATACCAAACCATACAGACAATGACAAGTGTTGGGGTTGTAACCAGGATGGTTCTTTTGAAGACGTATGTAAGACATGATCTTGTGTTCGCCCTCACCAGGAACATTAGCATCTGAGAGGATAACCTTAAGAAGAAGAAAATCATGATCAAAAGCCTGAACTATGCATAAAATAGCCATAAGGAAAAATTAGTTAGTACCTTAATATTTTTCCAACCAGGGTCAGAATTAAGTCTCACGTGAATGTAGTATTGCAACGCAAATGACAGAGTAGACATGAACTCCGTTCCAGGAGTTATAACATTAGAGTCAAAAACTTGAGAGTCCAGTTTAGGAGGCAACCTCTTCCCTTCACTCTCAAACTCTTGCCGCAGTCTCTCTTCTTCGGCGGCCTAAAACAGCAGGTAAACAGATCCAATATCAATCGTTTTTTTTTAAATTGTAGTCTGAACAGAAATATAGAATTATAAGACAGATTCGTGGAGCAAAAGTTATAGACTTTCATGATTGGTAATGTAACAGCTAATTCAACATAGTGACATAATGATGGTAAGCAACTTAGAGCAATGCACTACCATCACAATCAGAGAAAGCACACGATTGATACAGAATTTTTTTATTTTTTTAATTAAAAAGAAAAGAGAGAGATGGTACACACGGCCTCTGCTGCATCTTTTGCAGCTCGAAACCTTCTGGATCTCTGTTGATTCATCTTAGCCCTTGGAGCAACACCATCTAAAGAGTTACACATGGCAAAAATTACAACATGGATAAAAGCAAAACAAGTCTAGTTTCATAGATAATACACACTTACCAATAGCCAAGAAAAACAGCTTCCGAGGTCGAACCATAACGAAAAGTCTGTCTATGTAATCGAACATGCATTGAAACACCTCCGAAAACGTTGTTGGAGAAGCCTGGAGAAAGATAATAAACACACAGAGAGAGAGAGACCCGAAGAGCAAAAAGAAAAACAAAGCGTTACCCTATCTTCAGGATGGAAACAAGGGTGAATGATTCCGTTCATGTCGAGGTAGAGATTGTCATACTCGACGCCGTTTGGATTAGGTTTGCTAGTATCGACGGGAACCTTAATGTCGAGAGGTTCTTCTTCGATGACATCTTGTAAAATCAATGGATACCTCTCGATTAACCATCTGTAGAACGATGGTACTCCCATTGGAAACCCTCTCAAGACTTGTGTTGCGGCAGTAGTGAACAGCAACGGAGCTTTTTAGGTCTTGCAGGGATACAACTTTATTAGAATCCGGTTCAATTTGGTCAGACCAGATTCCAGAATTTTTTTATTTAAATAAATAAAAACTGCATTTACCTTTTCTTTTTTTTTTCACTGAAAATTATATTGAAAGATCAAAGAACACCATAGAAATTACATAAACTAACACCACACAAAGCCAGCGAGCTTAACCAAACCCCCAAAGACAAAAGCCAGCAGATAAAGGATAATCTCTGGAGCCAAAAGCTAACGTAATGAGATTCAATCCCTAACTGACATGTTATAGTAACAAGGCAAGCTTAATTAACCTAGAAAACAGATCAAAGACTAAACATAAACACAACACCCTAGGATTGGAGATGACAATAAGCAGAAGAGGTGGAGAAGGAGACAAGCACCGATGTCGAACTTTATTGTGGTTGAGGCCCGGAACTCATTATATTGCTCCAACAACCAAGAAGAGCCACGAGCAGTCCGTATGGATACAACCAATGGAGACGAGGCGGAGAACCTGGTTTGACCTAACGTCTACCACGACACGGAGCAAGAAGAACTGAAGCTCTGAATCCTGTGACTTGAGCCGGAGAATCTGAACGAAGGACAAAGATTACCACAGTTATCGAGGAGACCGATCCGTTACATCAAAATCAAGGATGAGCACACCTCCAAGACACACACCTGCAAACCTAGAAGCAACCAAGAAAAACGCAAATCTAACCCAGAAGATTAGATGGGCTAGAATCAAAATATCTTTATTATATAAAACAGAAGTCAATTAATGATTCTAATTGACACATGTCTTTTAGTATATTTTTTTGAAAAAATGTTTTCCCAAAAAGGTTTCATTTTGTAGAAAATCTAAATAATTATTTTTCTGATACAAAATTTTGGTTTTGTGACAAAATCTTATATAATAAAGAGATTTTTTCTCTTTTTATGTTATCCACGTCACCAAGGAAAAATGAGGCATTTTTTGCCACTTGTCCCACCCAAAACGCAGCGTTTTATTTGGTTGTCTCTTTGTGGGCCGTTTTATTAACAATGCAGGATGAACCCAAAACTTTCTTTCTCTGTGGATCGTTTTATTTTATTCACGTTTTGGGTTTACTCTGTACAAGCGGGTGGCTCGTGCCGCGCTGTCTGGTCTCTGCCACCGTCGCTGTGTCCCGAGCGGTAGCACTGAGCCGCTACCACAAGCCACTCCGAGCTCGTTGTGTTCCCCGCGGTTGAGCCATACCGCAGCACCAAACCACTCTGAATCTGTCACAAGCTCGAGCACCAACCCTTCCAAATCGTAACTCCAGTGACCTCGTGAAGGCTCAACGAAGTGGCTCCTGGTCTCGTCGTCGCCGAATAACTCCATCCCCGTCGCGAGTCAAGCTTCAACCCACGGCTTCAGTCTCCATCTCCGCCATAGAGCTCTAACCGTCGCAATCCTCACTCGCTGTGCCCTCACCTTGACCTGTGGCAGCATGTTCTGAAGCTCCAGAGCCTTTGCTTCCCACCGTCGCGTCCATATTCTTCGTCGGAGGAAAGCTCGAGCTACAACAATGGAAAAGTTACTATTTTTTGCATTTCTGGCCCTTCATTTTTCAGCTAATTACGCTTTGACCCCAAAACTTCCATATTGTGCATTTTAGCCCTTAATTTTCGCCTTAAACTTCCAATTGTGCATTCTTAACCCTGCAAATGTAATTATGTATGCAAATGAAATATAATGACCTAAATGCAACATACAATGATCATAATAACCTAAAATATGAATCTAAAACTTATCAAAAATGCAAGACATCAACCATCAATATTGAGAGGGCAGGTAAAGCTCCCACTAGTAAAGGAGCCATCATCACCACTAAATTAGTTTTCGAAACACCAAAATTTCGTATAAATATCCGAGTTGTTAACGAAATGCTCGCTTTAACATCAATGGGTGATCAAGCGTATCTTTCTGTAACAGTAAAATCGGGACCTTCCACATGTATGATACACGGTTACAATCATCATCGAATAAGTTCATTTTTAACTACTCATCAACTATAGTAATACATCTCAACATATAAGAATCTGCTCGAAAAAACACAAAAAATCACTTTTAAAACACCTCCAACAACAAATCTAAAATCAGAAAACATATGTTCCACAGCTACCAACGGGAGCTTGAGACATTTGCGAAAAAAAGTCCATATATTCCTAGTGCAGTGACAACACATAATCCTCTCATAAGTATAATAGCTATTTGAGGATGAGGACCAAAATACTTTAAAAACCAGATACGCCAAAATCTTACAATGCGTCAACGCAAAATATTTTTACAATTCATCATAATTTTTAAAAATTGTTAACTATCCCATTTTATTATTTAAACCAAATCTGTTAACAACATATTTAATAATTCAAGAAGTTATAATTTAGAAAAAGAACATATTATTAAACAAATATAAATTTCAAAAATAAATAGAACAATAATAAAAACAAAAAAAAATAATTTTTTTTTAAATAATGATTTTCACATCTCATCATACTCATTCTAACGAAAAGATTGAACTTCACAAAAAAATGGTGCTGATTTCAAATAAAGATGGTGGATTACCAAAGTTAAAAATTAATAAATAATCTATATATAATTAAGGTTTTTCTCCTTCAATTTTGCTTCCAAACTTTTGTCTATAAAATTCTTTTTTTCTCCACACATTCTTTGGGTGCAAGAGTGGAAGTGCATCATGGAAAAATGGAAACCATCAAATCTAAATTAATTTTCAGAGCTGCAAACCGTAAGAATTATCTTTTTTCTTCAAATAAATACAAATAATGAGAGCGAGAATTTAACCTTAATGTTGTATTTGATTTTTAGATGAATCAATGACTTTTTCAACACCATGGCCTCACACTAATTGACAATTGCAATAAATTTAACTCATTTTGTTCACACCCACTATGGACCGTATGGTTTGTACTAACATGTATATAAAAACAAACAAAGAACCCAAGACCAACTTATCTTTTCTACGAAAAATCATCGCACATGAATTCAACTCATCCATTATAAATGCCACAATTCGCATAAGTCAAAAATCACATTACAATAGAAATATAAGTTATTAATCAATATATGTAAATTTATACACTTTACCCACAAAATATGCACCCTTTTCACCAAACACACATTCATAGGCTAAATACTTCTAACCAAATACAAGCATATCATAGCTCCACAAACTTGAAAAAGATTTCATTCAATCACACCTCAAAGAATAAACTTACAAAACAACTAATAAAGATATTTAAAACAACGTGTCATAATTAACAAACACCCCGCGCGTAGCGCGGACAAACCACTAGTTATTCATATAAGCCAAATGATAATATAAAAGTTTTTTTCTTTTACGTGGTACAATACAGGATTTTGAGAGTATACTTGTACTCCATTAACAATAATTTTAATTTATTTATTTTCTCTTTGACTATAATATCTTTTATTTTTATTTTTCACTTTCTTTTCCACCCCCCCCCCCCCCCCCCCCCCTAAATCTTGCTTAACTTAACCATTAGATATTTTCAGTTAATCTTCTATATATATAGCGACAATGACTAATTACACGTAAGTTCCAGTTTGGTTTCCACAGGTAATTTATACTGTGTAGTTTTTTTAGATTTTTTTGAGTCTGTAAATCTGTAATTTTATAAAAGACTAGAGTTTTTCTCCGCGCTTCGCGCGGATTATTTATTTTTACTTGTTACAATTATATATATTTGTTTCGCGAAACAATTTGAAATTGACCTTTTAAATATCATTCATAATTTGAATATGTTTTATATGTGAAGGATATAATTTTAAATGTAAATCTATTGTTTAGAAAATAAATTACATTGTTTTACAATTTTTTAATTGTGTTGGCCATTTTCAAAAAATAGTATTAACTTTTTTTACAATTAATATGAATTTAAGATATGATTTTACTGATATATACAATATTATATAATATATTATGTAATACATATTGGTTTTAGGTTTTGAACAGAAATGTAAAAGTTGCACTACTATTCACAAAAATCACTACTATTCACAAAAATCACTACTAACTCAAAAATATGAATGTTTTCTGTTTACCCAAAGCGATAAAGTATTAATCATAATTGGTATGATAGCAGTAAACTCAACTAATAACATGACACAGACTAATTATTGTAGTAATGAAATATAGTTTCCTAATCAAAATATACTCAATTTTATTGGTGTTCTTAGTATTATTTCAAAAAAGTCTAAAATGCATGAAATTGAATAATTTGAGATTAAGTATTAGATACTGGTAATTAAAAGAGATTATAAAATAATGGAGAGAAATAATATTATTTAATAAACGATTAGTTAAATAAATGTATTACATGTTAGATTTTGACATAAGTTACATAGAGAGAATATCTAAAAACTTCTAAGAACACAGAGACATGTCGAAGAAGACAGTAATCTCAACTCAAATCTCACATTATCCTTCGCAGTTTCTTCTACTTTCAATGAAACTTTTGAGCTTTAGAGTTGGACTAAAAGGATACGTATTCGACATTTTCTTCTTATGAGTAGTTCACTTGAATATTGCCTTTCCGTAATTCTTTTCTTTACTCTCTCTCTCTCTTCTTTTTCTTCTTGAGACTTCTCTACGATTTGTTTCCAACTCATCTTTTATTTTCCTTCATCTATTGATGGTATTCAGATTGCTTGACATGGTTAGAAGCAGCTTTTTTAATAATATTATTATTTATGCATTTTTTTGTGCAGCCTTTATTAGTGTTGGGAGTGGTGTCATTATAGATTTGATTAGTTACAACTATGTGAGGACCATAGTGATCAAATCCTAAAAGAAAATTGTAGAGTAAACTTGCATAAAAAAAGTGGGAACAGTTAATATATAGATGTGCAAAAACAAAAACACTCTTTATATAATAATGTTCACTCCATGCAAACAGTTCAAGGTTTCTTAAGAACACATATATAGACAAAGTTACTTTTTGACTGGCTTTAAAACTCTTCCATCTCTTCCCGATTAGTAGCACCTTGACTAAACACACATAAAAAGCCTTAATTACCAAAAAATAGTTGTGCCCAGGAGATAAAAAAATTGAAAGGGAAGAACCTCTTACCAATTTCAGAAGCATTCATTAGTTCACCATCTTGTTTGATTTTTATTATAACCTACAGTGTGGAGGAGTTTCTTCTCTAAGCCTCAGAAAGCGTCATGTCATTCCTAAATCTAAGCAAATATTTCCAATATTTATTATGTGCATGCACGGAGGAAGAAAATAACCTAATTTAAGATACACATAAAAGTTGTTTCTTGCACTAAATACCAGCATGCCCTCTTCCTTGCTCCATTGATTGCTTTCTAATAAATATGCTCATTGTCTCCAGTTTCAATCAATCTTTCCACCGCCTGCACAATAAAGGATCAACATGAACTCATTACTAATACTGATTCAAGAGGTTAAACTGAGAAAGGTAGAGTTTTAAATTTGTGCCTCTTCTTCTGCTTGTTAACCAGTAACTACAATATCAAAAACTATATATCAGAGATCATTACTGGGAATAGTTGAATCGTTAGACAGATTCCCTAGTCAAAACTTGTAAACACAACCTTCTATGTATCCTTGATGAATGTTATGTCTCAAGAGTCTGCAAAGAACACATTTAAAAAGATTAGGATAACTTTCTCAGAGGGTTTTTTCTTTTAAAATTTGCACAACTACTACTTGGAATCAAGAGATGAAAAACGTTATGTGGTTGCCCAAACTCCCTCGGATGGCTTTCTTTCTTAGACTTTATATCTTAAGTAGCAACCCTGTAGAATCACTAATATTAGTAACTGGAATTACTTCTTATTGAGAAATAACTTATGTTAAGGGAGCTCATCTCATATTAGTGGATAATTTAACGTGAAATCTAAAATATTGAGATAAACTTGAAACCAATAGGAAAAGGAGGATAAATGTTGACCACAAATATGTTTGGTGTTGACTGTTTTCACTAAAAGGAGGACATGAGTATCGGCACTTTCACAGAATGTTTTGTATAATTTGTTCGTAGCCTGATCCCACATCACATTCATAGAAGGCCCCCTGCATATGTTCATTGAAAGTAGGATGAACTCAATTGGTTATACAGGTGAAGGTTTGTATTACTATCAACTCGAAAATGCTCACTCTTTAGGTTGAAGGTGAACCAACACTCGCTGAGTGGTTGCTACTCCTACTCCGTGAAGGACGGGGCGGTCATTGACAGACTGACCATTGATTAGCTGGACAACATTTGAATTTTGGATGCAAAATATTTCACGTGCATAGAGGTTAGAGACTCATTAAAGTTTTAAACAGAACCGAATATTCATGTTACTATAAAGATCACCTTTGAACCCCCAATTGGCTTCAAAGTCTTCGAATAATTGGAATAGAAATCTTTCTTCATATGAATCTCAATTTGTTTCTTCTCTATTGGTTCGAGGATATCTCGTATGAACCTTCAAGGCCATCATTATCTGCAGGGAAAAGAATTCAGACATATTATCGTAGATGCACCATTGAATATAAACAAAAACGGCAGACAAAACTCGTCAACATACCATGCAAGGAATCAGATTTCTCTGGCTGTGACTGTTGAGTACTTGACAGGAACCTGATTTCTTAATGACAAATTTCTTCTTTTTCTTGGTTAGATCAAAAGGTGCAAGCTAATGATTAGAAAATAATTTAAAACCACAACATCAAATAAGACAGTCTCTACAACCTAGCCAAAGGAATTGAAACACGTGAGATAGAGAAGACAGTATGAAGAGTGGCAATGGATTGTTCCTATTTACATCATGGGAATCGAAAAAAGAGATAACTCCAATGGAAATAAAGATGACATTAATAATAAAAATGTCGAAATAACCTGCATAAAAAGAAATTTTTGCAGAAGTCTCATCTCTGTCGATTGAAGCAGAGCTTTTGTTTTAATCCCGATTGGTACACATAGTTTCTTAGACATTATTCCACTCTAGATCCGTTTTGTAGAGTAAAAAAGAGGAAGTCAAAGAAAGATCTATGATTTCTGTTTTGAGGAAGATAATAATGAGTGAAGTTAACGAAATAAAAACTTGGAACATAAGAAGTGGAATGGAGTAACCGGAAAGATGGGGAAGAAAACCATCGTTTAGATTAAAAAAATTGCTTAAATGCCATGGCATCTAACTACATTTTGATTGGTTTGAATTTCCATGCTGATGTGGCATAGCTAGAATTTGAGGATATGCAACTTTTATTATTGTAAGATTCTCATTCTTTATATTTATTACAAGTTTCAAATCATAATCTGATACTTTTTCAGTTTCATTGCTGGTATTATTGTAGCTATAAGCAAGATGAAGCTTGCTTTCACTCTTATTCCTCAGTTAAAGCCAGTTTCTGAAAACAAAATCTTGAAAATTAAAGTTCGAGTTGTCCGTGTGTGACGATATCAGAATTGTGATAAACCTAGAATTATTGATGGAGTCGATTTAATACTTTTAGATGATAAGGTACATAATAGAATTCCGAGTTGTATATGTTTGTGGAGCGATTTATTTACCTCGATTTATCAAATCGTTCATTTAATAAAACAAATGACAAAGATAGTAAAAATCACCAACCTTGGATGGCGATCAAAGTGATCGTGGAGAAAAGAAAATAAACAATGCAAGAAGAGAATGTGAGTGACTTTTCACAAAACAACGACAATTGGAAAAAATCTTTCTCCAACATTTCAGCAACTCCAAATAACGTAATTTCCTAAAATTAATCTCATCCTCATGTTAAAGATATTTTTTGAATATTCACTCACATTTAAATAAATGATAACAACTTTAATTTTACGACGCTGTTTTAAATTTCCATTTTTAAATTTTTATATTTAATTTTTTTATAATACTAAAAATCATTTATTGATTATATATACTTTGGTTTGGTTTATATACCGTCAGTTTTCAGTTTAATACCAAAAACTATAAATATATTTACTTTTATGAAATTTTTGAATTTTAATTTATTTTATTAGATATCGGTTTTAATAAAACATAAATAATTATTAAAATTATTAAGTTAAAATAATATTTTTATAGAATAAAATAAGAAAATAGTAATTCATTATATTATTAAATAAATAAGTGGTCGCACACATATACGAAAAAATAAAATCAATTTATGTTTTAATTTGATGAAAATGAAAAAATAACCTTTAACTTGAAATAAAATATTGAATTACTAAAATCAACATTTTATGTGTGAATACCATATCAGTAAAATAAAATATTTATATACTATGAATACCCTAAAATAGACCTAAAAATTATGTCACCAAAATATGTTTTAAAGAGAAAATGACTAAAATAAATTTTATTAAATGGTGTAAATATTCATTTATACACCTTGGATTAACTAATCTAGACTTAGAGTTTAGAGTTATGGGTGGAGTTTTGGAGGTGAGGTTTAAAATTAAAAAAAAAATTAAGATTTGCAAAATAAAAATGTCTATTTTGGTGACAAATAATTCAAAATATCTTTTTGAGAGATTTTCCCTTTATATATTATATAATTTACATATAATGATATTGTTATATTTTAATTAATCGGTTTATCCGGTTTGATCAGTTTATATACTAAATCATATTCATAAACTAATTTAATTTTACTATGCAATTTTAAATTTCAATTTTTTTAATCTATATTACTAATTTTGTATAATATTAAAAATCATTCACTAATTATATGTGGAATTTTTTTATCGTAATGGCATACTAGTTGATGATAAATTGCTAACTGGTAATAATTGGTTTGGATATTTTAGTTAAACTTAATGTTATTAGTTTTATGCTTTTAAATTATATGTTTGTAGTCGAGTTATGGTCCCTAACTGGGACTATGGCGTTTATGGCTTACATCATGTATGGTTTCATGGCTTAAATCATCTATGGGATGAGAAGCGTGCCACGTTACGACATCTGAGAGAAGTCAAGACATGATGGCAGAGAGGCCGAGAATTTATGGTTAGGATCAGGTGAGTATGCACTAGTGCAAAGTCTCGCGAGCCATTGCATGGTAAGGGCCATTGGCTGAACTGGATTATCTAGTTGATCGTATGGATCATTACCTTTGTGTGAGACGCCAAGCATAACTAGTGTTTGGACTGTTCTGGTCATATGGGGATGGTTGGTTGAGTAACTAAGAAATAAAGGGATTCAGTGAAGTATTTAATTGAGTTAGCTGGACAAGGATGCATGGAGATAACAATAAGGGAGCATATGGCCGAACGATTAGACAACCAAATACCGAGGCAGTAAGGTACATGTTTATATATGCTATGAATGTTAGTAAAATTTTAAGTTTCTGACTTATCAAACACTATGTACTGAACTGAACCTAGTTGAGGAAAAATGTATCAAAATCTTAAGTTAAGGAAAAAAATCTGCAAAAGACCACATTTGATCGAAGAAGGTAACCCACGGTTGTACCAGCAGTGAAAAAATAGATCAGGACTCTTCAGTAGGTCCATATTCTTTCATGGGGTAAGGGACCAACCATGGACGTGAACACGGGATGCAATGTTTTACATCTTTCAAGGAACCAAGCCACCGACATTCAGACTTACAACGCTTTGTTGACTGGATATCATTTAGGCTTGTCTCTATCTTGATCTTTTTAGTCACTTCTGTTAGAACTTAAATTTGTGATGTTAGCCAAGGAGTAAAAGGGTACATCTGTTGACATTCTTATTTTAGTTTTCCGAGATAATGTATAGATGTTTGTTTGAGGAATAAGAAACCCTCCCTTATACTTTGGTATTTAATCTGAGTCGTTCTTCTTCTAATTTTAGATTTATTTTGTTGTTCCTTCTAAATCTAACCTCTTCCTTTCATTTTTTTCCTTAAGTTCATTTTTCTTACAAGCTAAATATTTCTATCTCTCACTAGAAAATGATTCCAATTGCTGCATTTAAGGAGAGAATGCTTTGCAGAAGAGACAGTTCAAAAATGTATTCGTACAATCAATAAAAGTGTGTTTGTGTCAAATAAATAAAATAAGTAGAGAAAATAATGAGTGTTTATGGAAAGAGGGAGAGAAGATATTGGTTTCAATTAGGGTAAGGCCGCAGACCAACAAGGAGAAGACGAGGAAAAATATTTGCGATTGGGAATGTGCCAACAACACAACTATAATCTGAACTAATAATTTGCATGAGATCTTTCTCTCTTCCAATCTACTTATACATTTGGTAACATGTTATAAAATATCCAAAGCTAACCTTACCATAATTATAAATTGATATTGAGAAAAAAATATTTTGAAATTATTTTACAGATAAAGTGTTTGGATTTGATAGCCCCACAAAACAAATATATGAAGATGGAGCCAAGGAGGTTACTATGTGTGTACTCAAAGGAATCAATTGTAGGAAAGAAAAATTTTCTTTTTTTTAGTATGAAAAAATAACATATGTAAACCAAGTTCTCTAATGACGAATTTGAAAGAAAATTTTTCATCTTTGTATTATGCTTTGTCTTTGCACAAATGAATTTTGGTTTGACAGCAGATTTGTTTTTTCACAGCTAGCATCTTTGGGTATTGGCAAACAAGCAGTGAGAAGAATTACACGATAAGTGGCATCACTGAACTTGCAATGGATGGCATTTTTGTAACATTCAAAAGGGAGCATTTTTGTGAATTCACTCTCAAATTCTCTGCGATCGAGATCTACAATGAAGTTGTGAGGGATCTCCTTAGTGGAGATTACAATCAGTTGAGGCTTCTAGATGATCGGGAGGTTAGTTATATCATTTTCTTTTGTATATTTGTCATTTTAGACCATCTCAATTTTCATCCACTTTCTTCGCTAGAGAGGAACCATCGTTGAGAAATTTATTGAGGAGACCTGATATAGCCTATTTATTATAAGTCTTAGACCATGTTATAGACTCTATTTAAGGTCTGTTATGTGTGTTTATGATATGTTTTGAGGTCTTCAGGTCCATGTACGTTTTGGAGATATATGGAGATACTTGGAACTTTTGGAGCTTTTGGAAAGGAACAATCTGTAGAT